>SJYC01149170.1:0-115903 GCA_006408675.1 Madoqua kirkii | reverse complement strand
TTTTTTTTTTTTTAATTTTATTTTTACTTTATTCTACTT
This sequence comes from Madoqua kirkii, assembly GCA_006408675.1. NCBI lineage: Eukaryota > Metazoa > Chordata > Mammalia > Artiodactyla > Bovidae > Madoqua > Madoqua kirkii. The sequence continues at coordinate 115,864 of SJYC01149170.1, read as the reverse complement.
TACAATACTGTATTGGTTTTGCCATACATTGACATGAATCAGCCACAGGTATACACAAGCTCCCAATCCTGAAACCCCTTCCCACCTCTCACGCCATATCATCTCTCTGGATCATCCCCGTGCACCAGCCCCAAGCATCCTGTATCGAACACAAACTGGTGCTTCGTTTCTTACGTGATAGTATACATGTTTCGATGCCATTCCCCCAAATCATCCTGCCCTCTTTTCACTGAGTGTGTCTATGAGGATGTGTCTGGATGGCATTTACGTTCCAACGGGGAGACTGAGCAACGCAGGTGCGAGTGGGTTTCATCCACTCTGTGGACAGCCTGAACAGAAACTGAAGGCTGAATGGGGGAGAATCGACTCTCTCTGACTCACTGTGTTAGAGCTGGGACATCCGTCTTCTCCTGGACTTGAAGGCTCTCCTGGATCTCCAGCTTGCCGACTGCAGTAAAATACGTCTCCAGGAAAGAAAGAGGGGTGGGGTGGCCCAAATACAAGGAGAAAAGGTAAACTACCATGAGAAGAAGTAGGAAGGAAAAATGATAAACTGCTGTGAAGCCCTGCCCCAGGGGAGTCTTGAGGACCATGCTGAGAATGGGGTTTGAACTTTACTCTAAAGGTTATGGGAAGCCTTTAAAAGGTTCTCAGCAGGAAACTGAAATTGCATATTACATTATTAAAAGATCATTCGAGGACTCACGGGTGGTAAAGGGCAGATGCTCCGAGGCCCCTGCTGTAGGCTGGGCTGGAGATGTCTGTGTGTGGTCAGCACTGTATCGATATGAATGCAGAGAGCTGGAGGGATTTCAGAACCAACAGGCCCCCTGTACCACGGTGAGCTCTCAAGTGGGCGTATATGTATACCAATCACTGATTCATGTTGACGTATGGCAGAAACCAACACAATATTGTAATGATCCTTCAATCAAAAATAAATAAATCGTAGGGACTTCCCTGGATGTCTAGTGGCTAAGACTCTGCGCTCCCAATCCAGGAGGCCTGGGTTTGATCCCTGGTCAGGGAACTGGATCCCACATGCAACAACTAAGAGTTTGAATGCCCCAACGAAGATCCCACGGGCTGCAACTATGACCCTGTGAGGCCAAAAAATAAATAAAACTGTAATAGTAAATTTAAAAATAGAGAAAAAAATTAAAGATAACATTTTTATAGAATTTTAGGACATTAGATTTGTCCTAGGGAAGGGCAGAATCAAACTCTAGAGGAAGGGCACAAAGAAGTATGTACAAGGATGTTCACTGCAGTGAAAAATTAGAAATGTGTCCATAAGTATGGAACTGGTAAACAGAATATCCGTTAAAAAGAATGCAGCATATTTTTATGCAAAGAAAAAATGTTCAAGAGATACTAAGGGGGAAAAAAACATGGTACAGAAGAGTCTCCATGGTATAATCCCACTAAGCTGAATTAGAAATGATTTTTATTTATGTCTGCTGTGCTGTGCTTGGTCTCTCAGTCGTGTCTGACTCTTTGCAACCCCATGGACTGTACCCTGCCAGGCTCCTCTGTCCGTAGGGCGTCTCCAGTCAAGTATACTGGAGTGGATTGCCATGCCCTCCTCCAGAGGATCTTCCCAACCCAGGGATTGAACTTAGGTCTCCTGTGTTGCAGGTGGATTCTTTACCAGCTGAGCTAACAGGGAAGCCCTCACTTATGTCTACCCTACATTAAATATTGTAAGAGAAAGTCTGATGAAGTGTATCAATATGTGTTAACGGTGTTTAACTGTTGACAGTGGCTATGTCAGTGCAGTGGAGATATGAGGGATTTTCACATTATACCTTATGCCTTTCTGTCTTACAACAATATCTCGAACAATGGATGAGAAAAAAAATTTTTTAAATCAGAACAGTGAGTTTAGGATTAATAGGTACTTTAATGAAATCTTTGAATCAACTCTATGAAATAAGTCCTATAAATATAAATATTATTTTCCTTTATAAAGAGTGCAGATTACACTCAAACCAGGGAAATGGAGAATATTATTCATTAAATCAAAATTATTAACATTTCACAAAATGACATTGGAAACACTTTACTTCATTCAAGCAACATCAAAAAACAAATAAGTATACAAAGTTTTTTTATGTCATTTATTAAGGCAATGGTTTTGTGGTTTAGTAAAGAAAGAGATACAGAAATTTGTTTGTGAAAGAAAACAAAAGCTTTCTTTTTAAGTTGTATTTTATGAAAAGACTAATAAATCTTGATCATCTCTGAGCACCAGATTATGGGTTATTATGGATGACTACCATTTTCTTCTTAGCTCCTTTCTATATTTTTCAAATTGCCATAAAAATCACAAATCACTTTTGCAATTAAAAAAATGTTTCATTGAAGTTAGGTGTCTATAAATTTAACACAGTGTATCCGATCAATGTCAATCCGCTTGTACTCTCTCTACAGCATCAGGTAGTTCTCTGGTTCTCAATGACCAGGTTTGCAGACTTTATTTATAAACTGGGACCCAAAGACTTGCAATATAATCACACGGGTCCCTACCTCTCTCTATCCAAAATGACAAGGGAACGTCGATTGAGCACACCCTGACAAGCCATTTTTTAAATGCCATTATTAAAATGACTATGCAGGCCTTTCATCGAATTTCTACACAACCACAAAGAAAGGTCAAAGCAAAGAGAAGCTGACTGTTGAAAAACTCCAGCCTCTTGCACCTTCTCTTAGCCACAGTCACATGGTATGCGGCAAATATTTTTAGGTAACACTAAGAAAGCTTGAAACTGCAGCCTTGGTGTGCAATGTGATGTGCAAAAAGGAGACAGAAGACAGTTTTTTCATGACACCTGAAAAACTTTTGCAAAGGGTGTGAGATCCTTGGATGAATGTTATTTAGTAAACACTGTCCAGCAGGCACATTGTACAACTGCATTCCATAATTCTAGTTTGCTTTCAGCCATCTGAAGCCTTTCTGTGCTTTTTGGTTTTAGCTGCTGCTGTTGCTGCTGCTGCTAAGTCGCTTCAGTCGTGACCGACTCCGTGCGACCTCAGAGATGGCAGCCCACCAGGCTCCCCCGTCCCTGGGATTCTCCAGGCAAGAACACTGGAGTGGGTTGCCAGTTCCTTCTCCAATGCATAAAAGTGAAAAGTGAAAATGAAGTCGCTTAGCTCTGTCTGACCCTTAGCGACCTCATGGATTGCAGCCTACCAGGCTCCCCGTCCACGGGATTTTCCAGGCAAGAGTACTGGAGTGGGTTGCCATTGCCTTCTCCAGTTTTAGCTACTAAGCCCTGTAGGTTATTTCTGATTCATTAGCCTTTCACCCTGGGGGCAACTCACAAGCTCATGAATGTGTGAATATTTTTCTTAAATTTCTTTTCTAGCCCATGCATTGCTTTTTAGCCTCTGAATATAAATCTCCACAATGAAAATCAACTAAATAGTACTTGCTTCCCTCTCTTATATCTTCCTTTCTCTAAAACTATCCTATTTATAAGTAAAAGCACATAACCAAAGACCAATTCTACATTATTTGTTTACAACTGGGGATCTTAAGATGAGGAAGGGGTTGGGAGCAGGATGATGTAAACACTACTGGGCCAGAGTTCCCTAAGTCTGGCCCAGCTGACACTTGAGGCTGATGATTCTTTAGCGTAAAGGGCTGTCCTGTGTATTGTAGGATATTCAACCATATCTCTGGTCTCTACCCACTAGATGCCAGTAATACAGAGCTGGAACTTCCCAGATGTGATCACCAAAACTTTTTCCAACATATTGCCAAATATTTTCTAGGGGACAAAATCATTGTCCCCAACTGAGAGCCTCTGCACTAGGTCAAAGACTACAAAATCAAGGCCCTTGGCTCTCGCCAAGTCAAATTGTTTCTTTGGCCCTATAGTTAACATCTACTTACCTAGTCACCACCGACATAAAATACAGACACTCATAAACGCCCTCACACTCTTCACGGCAAAGCCTTTGAACGTCGTCTACAGTCCTTCCTCTGATTCATATGTGGTCAGTTTGGCTAGGAGGCGAGAAGCAGGCGCTGGTAACTTTCCCAGGCTTCCCCCGTGTGGGCTTGCGTGCCTGTCACTTTTTTCTTGGACTGTGCTGGATCTTTGTTGCTGCGCCCGGACTTGAGTGGGGGCTGCTCTCTAGTCGCTGTGCCAAGCTTCTCTGCGCGGTGGCATCTCTTGTTGTGGAGCACAGACTCTCGGCATGTGGGCTTGAGTAGTTGTGGCCTGAGCGTTCAGTAGCTGTGGTGTACAGGCCTCATTGCCGCGTGGCAGGTGGAATCTTCCTGGACCAGGGATGGAACCTGTGTCCCCTGCATTGGCAGGCGGATTCTTAACCACTGGACCACCAGGGAAGTCCACACACTCATCACTTTTAATGTCTGTAAATTCATAATGTCTCAACTCCAGAAGTTCATGAATGACCCGTTTCTTTATCCATTACCCACACTCTGCAAAACCCATGCTCCCCTGTGAATATTGTTTCAAACATAATTTTCTTTAATTAAATGTTTATTCTGCTTTGCAATTGTTTTTCTTATTTGACACTTAAATACACAGTTATGCTGCAGCTGCTGCTAGGTCGCTTCAGTCGTGTCCGACTATGTGACCCCACAGATGGCAGCCCACCAGGCTCCCCCATCCCTAGGATTCTCCAGGCAAGAACACTGGAGTGGGTTGCCATTTCCTACTCCAATGCATGAAAGTGAAAAGTGAAAGTGAAGTCACTCAGTCATCTCCGACTCCTAGCGACCCCATGGACTGCAGCTTACCATGCCCCCCCATCCATGGGATTTTCTAGGCAAGAGTATTAGAGTGGGTTGCCATTGCCTCCTCTGAAATACACAGTTATGATTCATGCTCAAAATGTTTATTTCTGGAAATTATCTTAGAGACAATGAATTAAAACTAGGGGAAGGGATTTATTGATTAAAAAATAAAAGCTTTCCTTAATTCATCCCACAACAAAGTAACACATATTAGCTTAAGCAAATTTTATTTGGGGTTTTTCTTTTTAATGAGGCAGATGATTCAAACTTCTCTTATTGATGATAAATTGATATGAAACAATTTCAATTTACTTAGTTGCAATTTCATTTCTCACTTTAAACAACTCTTTTCCTCAGTGATTGTCAGTACATCAAAGGACATTTGCTTATAAACAATGCAGCTGTATAGAACAGGGCCATGCGGATTATTTAATGCCATGCTTTCGCACATACATGAATAGCATTAAATATATCTATGCACTTAGAGAAAAGTCATATAAAAGTAACTGGAGCATTTCCCTTTATATGAAATTCTAGAGAATGCAAAGTACAGTGTTGACCAGTAGATGGCAAGTTGGGAAGGGATGGAAAAAAGAATACAAACTGGCCAAGGAAGCACCAAGAAAAATGGGCAGAAGAAAATGTTTCTATGGTGGAAGAAACATTCTCATTGAATTCTTCTCTATGGAAAATTCTGGAAAGTGGATTTACCATTACTAGAAGCATAGTCTTGAGTAAGCATCTTAGTCTCTGCTGGTCTGTTTCACCTTTGGGAAAATGAAACTGATGATACCCACCCTCCAAGGCGTAGTGAATTTTACGCTATTATGCTGTTAGGCTTGTGCCTGACACACAAGTGTTTTATAAGCATCGTTTTCTATGCTGCTTCCCTCCTTTATTCCCAGCACTGGCTAAATAATCGAGGTCCAGGCAACATGGAAATTAGGGCTCCCTTGTTCAAAAATTAAGAATTTCAAGACAGCAACAGCAGAACATTAAACCAAGTGATAGGCCTTTCTAAGGTTGTACACCCACAAAGTGAGCCCAGCTCGCTCCCCTAGGCTTTTAAGTTTCCATCTGTCTTTTCTTCTACTAAACTAAAAGTCACTCTTCAATTTCACATTTGAGAGGGACATATATTCAACTAAGCAAAGAGGGCTTGATTATGGGAGCTGTTTTTCAATGCTGGTTTACGGTTGCTCAAGCTGTTGAGTGTTAAGTGAGCTTAGGGCTCTTATAAAAAGGAACTATTTTAATCTGGCATAGTATTTATCTGGTTTGCATCGTTCTCAACATGGAGAAATTAAAACAAAATACCTTAGATGTTCAGGCTTCCTAGGTTGCTCAGCAGTAAAGAATCTGCCTGCCAATGCAGGAAGACACAGAGGACACAAGTTCGATCCCTGGGTTGGGAAGATCCCTTGGAGAAGGAAATGGCAACCTACTCCAGTATTGTTGCCTGGAGACTTCCATGGACAGAGGAGCCTGGCGGGCTCCTGCTAATGGGGTCGCAAAGAGTCGGACACGACTGAGCGACTGAGCACATGTGCGCCTTGCTGCTGCTGCTGCTGAGTCGCTTCAGTCGTGTCCGACTCTGTGCGACCGCATAGATGGCTGCCCCCCAGGCTCCTCCGTCCCTGGGACTCTCCAGGCAGGAACACTGGAGTGGGCTGCCATTCCCTTCTCCAGTGCATGAAAGTGAAAAGTGAAAGGGAAGTCGCTCAGTCGTGTCCGACTCTGTGTGACCCCATAGTCTGAAGCCTACCAGGCTCCTCTGCCCATGGGATTTTGTCTGCAAGCACCTGGCCCCTTGATGACAGCTAAGAGGCACTAACCGGCCAAGAGTCCCTCGACTCGAAAGCACGTTATCTAGACTTAAGAAACGGCAACCACAAAGAAAGCAGCCTAGTTTCAACCTGGTATATTTGATCCTATCCTGGAGACTTATAGGAAACTGGTCCAGATGTCTAAGAGTAAAACCTCAAAAAGGAAAACTGGGTCTTAATACTAAAACCTCTGAGCCCCAGCTCTGCCTGTTATTCCTTCTTCTTTACAGATGCATCAGCATGTCCTTTAATGGGTTTCTCAAAGTTTTCACCTCCTATCTATAAGAGAGACTCCTGTAAAAAAAGTCAAAGTAATTGTGTGAATATACATACACAGAAAATTTTAATTTCTCCATGTTGAGAATGATGCAAACCAGAGAATACTATGCCAGATTAAACACAGACACACATACATAGAAATTTTCTCTACTGGAAGAAACACACACAGGAACATGAGGCATCTCAACAAAAAGCACAGAGACCGAACATTTGTTGAGCACCTTCTATTGTTCCATGACCAAGGTGTTTTACATTCATTGGAATATTAAAGCATATGTTAGCTTTCATTCATTCGTTTAATCTCAATACACTCAAGAATTTTTTTTTTTAATGGTGAAGAAACAGGCTCAGAACAGTTATATAACCTGCCCAATGTTACACTTAGCAATTGGAGGGTCTGTATTTAAGATTGTGTGTGTGTGTGTGTGTGTGTGTGTATGTTAGTCACTTGGTCGTGTCCCTCTCTTTGGGACCCCATAGCCTTCAGTCCACCAGGATCCTCTGTACATGGGATTCTCCAAGCAAGAATACTAGAGTGGTTTACCATTTCTTTCTCCAGGAGATCTTTCTGACCCAGGGATTGAACACAGGTCTCCTGCATTGTAGGTAGATTCTTTACTGTTTCAGACACCAGGGATGCATTTAAGATTTTACCAGATGCCAAAGCTCATGTATTAAATTCCTATTCCACATGATTAAAAGTTCAGGTATATAATCTAATGGTAGTTTTTTAAACTTTTTATTTTGTACTGGAGTATAGCCATTTAGGGCTTCCAACGTGGTGATAGTGGTCAAAAGCTATGGTTTTTCCACTAGTCATGTATGGATGTGAGATTTGGACTATAAAAAGTTGCCAATTCAGTCAACTGAGTTGCTCAGTTGTGTCTGAATCTTTGTGACCCCATAGACTCCAGCATGCCAGGCCTCTCTGTCCATCACCAACTCCTGGAGTTTACTCAAACTCATGTCCATTGAGTCAGTGATGCCATTCAACCATCTCATCCTTTGTCATTCCCTTCTTCTCCCACCTTCAATCTTTCCCAGCATCAGAGTCTTTTCCAATGAGTCAGTTCTTCTAGTCAGGTGGCCAAAGTATTGGAGTTTCAGCTTCAACATCAGTCCTTTCAGTGAATATTCAGGGCTGATTTCCTTTAAGGTGGACTGGTTGGATCTACTTGCTGTCCAAGGGACTCTCAAGAGTCTTCTCCAAAGCTGGCCGCTCAGCTTTCTTTACAGTCCAACTCTCACATCCATACATGACTACTGGAAAAACCATAGCTTTGACTAGACGGCACTTTGTTGGCAAAGTAATGTCTCTGCTTTTTAATATGCTGTCTAGGTTGGTCATAATTTTTTTTTCCAAGGAGCAAGCGTCTTTTAATTTCATAGCTGCAGTCACCATCTGCAGTGATTTTGGAGTCCCGAAAAATAAAGTCTGTCACTGTTTCCACTGTTTTTCCATCTATCTGCCATGATGGAACCAGATGCCATGATCTTAGGTTTTTTAATAAAAGCTGAGCACTGAATAATTGATGCTTTTTAACCATGGTGTTGGAGAAGACTCTTGAGAGTTCTTTTGATTTCAAAGAGATCAAACCAGTAAATCCTAAGGGACATCAGTCCTTAATATTCATCGGAAGGACTGATGCTGAAGCTGAAACTCCAATACTATGGCCACCTGATGGGAAGAGCTGACTCACTGGAAAAGACCCTGATGCTGGGAAATATGGAAGGCAGTAGGAGATGGGGACAACAGAAGATGAGATGGTTGGGTGGCATCACTGACTCTATGTACATGAATCTGAGCAAGCTCTGGGAGTGGTGAGGGACAGGGAAGCCTGGCGTGCTGCAGTCCATGGGGTGGCAAAAAGAGTGGGCCTCAACTGACCAAGCTGAACTGAACTGAGCAGTACAGAACCTGCCTGCCCATGCACAAGACCTGAGATGTGGGTTTGATCCCTGGGTTGGGAAGATCCCCTGGAGAAGGAACTGGCAAACCCACTCCAATATTCTTGTCTGGAGAATCCCATGGACAGAGAGGAGCCTGGTGGGCTATAATCCATGGGATTGCGAAGAGTCGGACACGATTGAGCAACTAACACAGTCATATTAGTTTACAAGGTCGCCTGGCTCTCACCATAATTTCCATCGACCCCCCACCCCCTTAACCATAAAATTTCAGCATCTCCGGGTTAGCATTTCTAACAGTTGACCGGGAGAACAAGCTGCCTTCTGCATAAGAATAAACATTTAAAACTTGTGATAAGAACGTAACTCCGAAGACCGGAAGGCGGGGGTGGGGGGTGGGTGGGGAGCTGTTTGGGATGGTAAACCCTCCTTCAAGGCTGCGCAGGAGAGAAATCCCAGACGCCGGTCAGGAGGACTTGCAGCCCCAGTGCCCGTCCGGGAGGCCCGCGGCTAGGCGCGCACTGCGCAGGTGCGAGCCCCGCTGCTCCCGGCGGAGCGCGGGCGGCCGCGGCCGGAAGCGGCCTTTCGGGGGGCGGTCGCCGCGGGGGAATGGAGAAGCGAGGGGTGGAGCCCGAGGAGGCCGGCGGCGGCGACGACGACGAGGAAGCGGACGCGACTCGGGCCATGGAGCGGGCGGAGGCGGGGGCGCCCGGCGGCTGGCCGAGGGCGCTGGAGCCTGACGAGCTCGACGACCTCCCCGGGTGTAAATGAGCAGGCGGGGCGGGGCGACGGGGGCGGGCGCCCCGGGCGGCGGCGGCGGCCGTTGGAGAGCGGCCGTGCCCTCCCCGCCCGCGTCCCGGCCCCTTCCCGGCTCCGCCGAGAGAGCGGCCCTTCGCCGCCTGGAGTTCTGAGGCCAAGGTCCCCGAGAGGGGCGGCTTCGCCGAGGAGGGGCAGGCCGGGCGCGTCCAGTGGGGCAGTGGAGGCTGCGCTCGTCTCCCCTCACACGGCCCCGCGACAGCGGAAGGGGCCGCGGGTGCCTCAGGGTTGCGGAAGCGGGAACCTTGTCGCCCGCTTGGCCGCGGTTGCGGCCCGGCCTCAGCCCGGAAGGGACCGCCCGGCTCGGATCCGAACCCGGCCGGGTCTGCAAGTGGCCGCCTCTCTGCTGACCCGCTTCCAGCCTCGGGGCCTATCCCCCGGGGTTTGGGGCCAAGGCTCCTCCTTCCCAGCCTCCCCGCCCTTCGTTTTTAAAAAACTTTAAAAATATTAAATACTTTCAGGTTTACAGAGAGATGATGCACAGATATCTTTTACCGACTTTTAATGGCGTCACCGTGATACATTTGTCAAAAGAAAGTAACGTTGGCATAGTAATTAATACTCTTAATAGAAGGACAAGCTTTATTCAGATTTTACCAGTTTTTTTTTTTTCCATTTAATTTGTTTCTGTTCCAAACTCCAAACCAGGATACTACATGGCATTTTAGCCTGCCTTGTTTTTAACTGCTGTTAATAGTTGAAATCTCCTGTCTTATCCCTCTGCCCCCTCCACCAAGATGTGAACTACTTTTTAAAATCCAGGAAATATTTACTCAATCTTTAAATTTAGCAAGTATTTGTTGGTAGTCTAGGTATCGGCTATTCAGCATTGAACCAAATAATCCTGATCTCCTGGGAGCTAAATATAGTCCACTGGGACCCATAGATTCTGCCTTCTGTTTTGTGTTTCAGGCTATTTTTTAAAGGACATGCCGCTTAGGATAATTTTTTGTTGTTTAGTCGCTAAATCATGTCTGACTCGTTAGTGCTGCGTGGAATGGACTGTAGCCCACCAGGCTCCTCTGTGCCTGGAATTCTCTAGTCGAGAATACTGGAGCGGGTTGCCATTTCCTCCTCCAGGGCATCTTTCCCACCCGGGGTTTGATCCTTGTCTGCTGCTGTTGCTGCTGTTAAGTCACTTGAGTTTCCTGCGTTGGCAGGTTAAATCTTACAAGGAGCCACCAGGGAAGGATAATTTTGAAGTTGGTTGGAAGATTTGTGTTTATAAACTTTTCAGCCCTTTCCAACTTACTTTAAATTTTCCTATAAACTTCTAAGTCCTAGGATTACCTCTTGCATCTTCCATTATTGATAAAAGTTTTTATTTTTTCCCTTAAAACTTACTGCTATGCTGAGAAAAATGCAATACACCAAGAAATAGTAAACAGGCCTGAGGACGTTGTAGGTGGAGTTTCTTTCATATCCTTGTAAGTTTTAGATTCTTTGACACATGTAATAAATCCAGGCGGAAAAAACCTTAAAAATCACTCTATATTCTTTTTCGGTTGCCATGTTTTAAGGGACTGGCAGTTGCTCAGAGATGATAAACAGGCTGAATGTGTTTTTTTCATTTGGTTGCGTATTGTGCCACAGTTCATGATGAGCTGGAACCAGCAGGAAGTTCTTCATGGAGAGTCATAGTACACGTGGATCTGGATTGCTTTTACGCACAAGTAGAAATGATCTCCAATCCAGAACTAAAGGACAAACCTTTAGGTAATTCTGGACTTTGATACTATTTTCATTGTATGATATGGTTTGTTATTTATTCTGGTTTATTAAGCATATTAGTGTTGGAAGCAGTTCTGTGATGCTTTATAGACAGTAATCTTTATTTCACTCCTGGATGTAAACTTTATGAGCCTCATTTACTAAACGGCAAATGTGAGAGAAGTAGTGTAATTAACCAAATAAACAGGAAGACCACAATAAACTTCTAGTCTTTTTCTCAATGTTTGAAATTTTACAGCCATTTTATCTCAAGAATAACCTTTAATTTTTTAAATAGGCATTTTCAGCTGTTCTCCTACTTTTGAAATTATTGAATCGTGTAACAAAATAGTTGGATTTTGTGTGACAAAATCATTGGATTTTGAACAGCCCCAAATATTAAGGCATGCGTAGTACAAGCTTTTCATGAAAACATAAGTATGTTTTAAAATAGAAGGCAAAGAATTTTACATTGGGGAGTTACTGAGTATTGTGTTGGCTTATTTTATTTTTACATTAGAAAAGTAAATTCCTAAAATTTTATGCACGTAGTAAGGATTTATCTTTGAGTAAAAGCATGCTGGGAGAAATTGGAGGCAGGAGGAGAGGGAGACGACAGAGGATGAGATGGCTGGATGGCATCGCCGGCTGGATGGACGTGAGTTTGAGTGAACTCCGGGAATTGGTGATGGACAGGGAGGCCTGGTGTGCTGCGACTCATGGGGTCACAAAGAGTCAGACACGACTAAGCAACTGAACTGAGCTGAACTGAACTAAAAAGCATCAACAGCAGTTTTGGTCAGTTGCTGCTACCCCCTGATGTCTACTTTGGTTTTGCTAAAGCCCAATTCAGCTCAGCCTAGTTTACTAAGGAACAGAGGATGACTGATGAGTACATTTTGGCTTGCCAAAGTCTAGGGTCTTTAAAATTTCCTAAAGATGTCAAGGAGTTAGGATTAGGAAACTTGAATTTTCTTCCTAAGTCATTTCTAATTAGTAGCATTGTAAGAGTGGAAAATGGCAACCCACTCTAGTGTTCTTGCCTTGAGAATCCCAGGGACGGGGGAGCCTGGTGGGCTGGTGTCTGTGGGGTCACACAGAGTCAAACACGACTGAAGTGACTTAGCAGCAGCAGCAGCATTGTAAGATGTATAAGTAATGATTAGTAAAGAGGGATTGTATAATTAAGATGCAAGCTTCCCTGTTGGCTCAGTGGTAAAGAATCCACTGCCTGCCAGTGTGGGTTTGATCCCTGGGTCTGGAAGATCCCTGGAAAAGGAAATGGCTACCACTCCCAATATTCTTGCCTGGGAAATCCCATGGACAGAGGAATCTGGCGGGCTATAGGCCACAGGGTCCTAAAAAAGGTGGACAGGACTTAATGACTAAATAACAACAATATTTGTTAATAGAAATTAAAGGCTATGTTGATTTCTTCTAGAAACCGTCAGCATAATATTCCTTATTTCCTGGTAATTATTCATTACTGCATTTTAATTTATTTAGTCGATAAGTCATATCCAACTCTTTTGTGACCTCACGGACTGTAGCCTGTCAGGCTCCTCTGTCCATGGGATTCAACAGGCAAGAAGACTGGAGTGGGTTACCTTTTTCAGGAGATCTTCCCAACCCAGGGATCGAACGCCAGTTTCCTGCATTGTAGATGGATTCTTCACTGCTGAGCCACCATTAACAAATATATGACTAACTGGGCTGGTGATACAATGGTGAGTCCATATAATCCTGCCTTAAAAGACTGATTTTTTAGTTAAGAAAGTGACTAATCTGATTTTTTAATATAGTTTCCTGATGAATCATAATTTATTATTTTTGATGCCATGATTCTGTTTTGGGGCATCATCTGACATATCAAAAATACGTGAAATGTTTCTTTGCCTGTTTATAATATGAGAATTTTAAGAAAAAAGCAAACTGTTTTAGCAATTATAAGTCACTGGTAAATTAGAATTTTTAAGCAGTGTGTAGATGATCATAATTTAATCTTTTTGATGAGGAGGGGGCTCATAATGCCACTTCACTGTCTAATCTTTTCTGTAGGTTACTGTGAAGAAAAGTTCAGTCATTAGAACATTTACTGGGGGAGATTACTAATAACTGTTGTAGGTTGGCACTTGTAACAGAACATAGCTTTATATTAATTGGGAAGTTATTTAGAATACAAGTTAGATTTTCTAGTAGTGACCAGTAGTTAATTGTAGTCAGTTACTTTCATCTGCCTTACTTTTGGTAAAACATGGCCTAGAGTTATATATAAAGTTATATAGAGTTAATTCAATATAATTTGTTTTTTTTTATTGTTTGAAAAAAATCCTGGAAGGACTTTATTTGTATCTTTATGCTGGAGACTTCATAGAATTGTTGATTTGTGGTAAAAGTGAAAGTGTCAGTTGCTCAGTCATATCTGACTCTTTGCAACTGGATGGATTATAGCCCACCAGGCTTCTCTGGCCATGGAATTCTCCAGGCAAGAATACTGGAGTGGGTAGCCATTCTTTTCTCCAGATCATCTTCCCAACTCAGGGTTCAAACCCGGGTCTCTCACATTGCAGGCAGATTCTGTGCTATCTGAGCCACCAGGGAAGCCTCTGATTTGTTAAATTGCACTTCATAGAACTTTGATGGATGGAGGCTATATTTTTTAACTAAGATAGAGCTTTTTATTCTTATCAAAACATTGTATTATAACTTACAGTTATAACATGTTATAATATGAATAAGTAAATTTTAATTCTCAATTTTCTCAAAAAATGTTTGCTTTTTATAGGGGTTCAGCAGAAATATTTGGTGGTTACCTGCAACTATGAAGCTAGGAAACTTGGAGTTAAGAAACTTATGAGTGTCAGAGATGCAAAAGAAAAATATCCACAGCTAATATTAGTTAATGGAGAAGACCTGACTCGTTACAGAGAGATGTCATACAAGGTTACAGGTACAGATTATGGGCAATATACTTTCAGCATGAAATTTTATATAGGATGCCTGTTAACTACATGATCGTTCAGTAAGTGTAAAGTGCATAAGTTGGTTTTCTTATTTGGGGGCTTTCTCATTTAAAAAGTCATTCATTTATATGAGAAAGTCATTTAAAAGTCATTTATATGAGAATGACTTAATATGTCATGAGTAAATGGTGAAAGAAACGTATAGTTGGAAGGAACTGAACTCAGTCATGGGTGATGTTTATATAAATATGAGAAAATGTAAAAAAATTTTAAAGTGATGCAAGCTTGAATGAACTATGAAGAAATATAGTGTACTCTAACGTACTAATGGTAGTTGAGAGAGACTTCTGTAATGTTTGATTAACATAATTAAAAAACAATTTGTTAGGAACTGTTAGCAAAGATAATGAGTGTATAATTTTTTTTTAGATTTTTATGTATGTATTAGATATTTCAATGTGGATACACTCCCCCTTAGGTTTGGATTTGAATCGTACTGTTTTAGTAAATTATAGGAAAAATGAAACCATGCATGTACTGGCATATGGCAAATAGATATCATTTTAAAGTGTATAAGAATCAGCTTTTTACATGTTTGCTATTATTTTTATTTGTTCTTTTGTTATTTGTAGCAGTTTTCAGATGAAAGGGTTAAATATACTATCCCAGAGCTCTTACAAATTAATGAGGAAACAAGCGTAAGTGAAATGGACAAAGGATATGAATAGGCAGTTGACAAAAAACGAACTGGGCAATGTGAAAATGGGATGCTTAAATTCATTGTTACTAAAAATAAGAATGTGAGAAAAAGTAGAGACAAAGTATTACAGTCTTAAGCAATCTAGCAGCATTTTTTGAAATTAAAGATACGTACTATGTTCTTTAACCCAATAATATAACTGCTAGGGATTTATCAAATAGAAATAAAATGATAACATATATGTACAAAAATGTCTCATAGCATGATTCATAATTCCTAAAAATATGGAATGAAAACATGCTCACAGGATAAAAATGGCTAAATGAATTTAAGACCTCTCTATAATGGAATATTATATGGCCATTAAAAATAGCTCATTGGTATCATTTCATTTGATTTATAGAGGTATGCCTTGTTGAGTGGGTAGAAAGCAAGATGCAAAACCTGTTATCAGGTTTTTCCATTTGTGTAAAACAGTGACCCAAACACCTTCCTCCACATATGCGTATGTGGCTATGTACGCTTAGGAAGAAAAAGAGGAGAGGGTGTATACTAGGTATTTAACCCTGGGTGACTTCTGGAGGGGCAGAGGTGGTACTGAAACAGGGGGATGAGGGAAGAAGGGATAGCCAAGCAAAAAAGACAAAACTGTACTCCCAAAATACCACTTGTGTATCTGTGCACAATTATATGTATATATCTGAATATTAAGAAAATAATTTTTTCTGTACATAGAGATGATGTAATACATATAGTTGTACATCTTTGTTCTTGGTGATCTTTCATATCATCCATATAGCTCTTCCTCATTCTTTTTAATTCCTGCACAGTATTCTATTTTGTCCCAAACTTATTTAACCATTCCTTTCCTGATTTGAAGACAGTATATCTCATTTTATGCCTATTGTCCTTATGTAATCATTAATTGCATCTCCTTTCATTCAAAAGATATCTCATTTTGGATGATAAATTATGTGGTTTCTCTTATAGTGAGGGGTTATTAGGCCCTTACCAATTATTTGCTCTTAAAAAATATCAATATGTGCTTCAGTAGACATTTTCATATAGAAATTTTCACATACTTTCATGAAGCTATCCTTAAAGTAAGTTCCTAAAGGTTAACTGCTTGAACAAAGATAATTTGCATTAGAAAATTTGCATCCTGCTCTATGGTGCACTCAGGTTTTCCCAGCACCTTGTTAGTATGTATGAGAGTATTAGATATTCATAAAGATTTTGCCTGATAGTTGGGGAAAAAAAGTAAATAGTTGTTTTGATTTGCATTTCTCTATGAGAAGTTCGAGTATTTTTTTCATGTATTTTTGGTCATTTATCTACATGTTTTGTCTTTTTTCCTTTATGTCAGACAAATCAGTGTAAATGATTTCTATACCACTGCAACTCTTCACAGTGAAAAGTATCATACTAGAAAATCAATGCATAAATCTCAGTTTTCACACTGATTCTTAATTTATAAATTTATAAATCTTGAAAGAATTAAAAATGCACTAATATAATAAATATTCTGAGCATGATTTATACATTGATAAAAAGTTATTTTGTTGATTTTTTTCATGGTGTTTTTGGAGTTGAAATAGGAATGTAGCCTAATAGTCCTATACTGAATTATCTCAGACCTATTTATGACATATAACCTTTCGTTTACTTCATACCTTTATTCTAGAGTATTCCATTTTTTTCTGTAATTATAAACTCCTTTCTTTGGCTTGTGTAATCATAAGCTTTAATAAATGCATCTTGTTTATGAAATTGACATATTCACAGCCAAAAAGGTTAACTTCACAAATGGATAAGTGATTTATTCCTATGACTTGGTAACAGAACTAATGTAATCAATACATGTTCAGCAGTCCACTGGCTTTGTACATGATTCTGTATTTAACTTGCTTTTCTGCTTGGTAGTTAAAATTTGTCCTTTATTTTCCTTATTGTAGTATTGTTTTGATAAACTTTTATTTTTTACCTGTTACTGCTAGGTATCAGATGTATACTTTTGGGAGAAAAAAAGCAGAAATTGGTGAGGGAAATTCAAAAGAATTATATGATCAGACACATTGTCAGTTTTTCCCTCTGTTTTCTCTCGGTAGGTTGGAAGTGATTTTTGAAGGTCACTAGATCATACTGTTTCTTTATTAATTGTTTTACCCTGCTGTTATCAGTGTTAGCACCAATAAAACAGAGCTTTCATATTATAGGACTTTAAGAACATAAGCGTTTTTGTATAATAAGTGACTAATAAGTTGTTTTCTGCCACCCAGCTGGTATCAGTAGATGATTCAGAGAGAAGTGAAAATTCTTCTTAATGGTTTCAAAGTTACTAGTTTTAATCCTAAAAATGAGACTTGATAGTCTTTTTGAACTTATTTCAAATCTTGGTTCAGTTCAATTTAGGAAACATTTGACATAAGTACTGGCATTGTGCTAGAGGCTGGACGTTCAGATACATGTGAGTCACGATCCGTCTCTGTCCTTATGGAATGAGTTGGAGGATGACTAGTCAAAATATTGCATTGTAGTATATTTTGTATTAAGTAACTTTTCTTTTTGACTTAGTATTCATTGGAAATTTAAGTTTTTATTTTGTTTTGCCTTTTTAAAATTCTAGTGAAAAATATAGCTTGAGTATATTATTACTTTACTTTTCTAAGCAGACTGTATGACCTACTGCTTCAAGATCATAGTTAGCTGTGTTCATTGATATTTAATGTACTACAGATAAATTATCAGTGTAGGAGATTGTGATAAGTATATTGCTATGAGTACCTGCCCAGGGAATATTATTTTTGGAATTATTTTATTGGAAAATATTGCTTTTGTGCAGAATATGGCACAGAAAAAAAATCCCAGTTAACTGACTTTATTCAAGATATTGTGTAATTGTGAATGTATGTAAAATATTTTATTATTTTTTAAGCATAAATAAAAGAGTTAAATCTATTCAAGTTATAATCAGTTACATCTGTGCTCCAATATTATTTTAATTTAGAGTTGTTGGAAGAATTTAGTCCAGTTGTTGAGAGACTTGGGTTTGATGAAAATTTTGTGGATCTCACAGAAATGGTTGAGAAGAGACTAGAGCAGCTTCAAGGTGACGAGCTCTCAGCACTGACTGTGTCGGGTCATGTGTACAATAATCAGCGTAAGTGGGTTCTTATGCACTCTATTTACTAACTTAAAGTACCTGCATTTCTTAATGTTCAGTCAGTTCCGTGAGTTGACTGTGTCTTTTGAAAGTTTTATGGCTTTTGTTGCCATAGTTCAGCCATCTAAGGTGATTAAAATTAGAATTGTTATTCCATATTAAACAGGCAGAAAATGGTATTTTGATGACATGCAGCTCAGTGCTTTGTGCACTTTTCATTTCTCTGACACAGTCCTGTGTTAACCATTTTTAAGTGTCATACCTCTTTTAGGCCATCCTTAAGTTACAGGAGTTGGCTTCTTGGAGTAATTTTTGGTTTTCGTAAAACCATCTCAAGCAAAATTCTAGGTAGACTAAATTTGCCATTGTTGCCTCTTTGCTTTTTCGCTTCTATTCTCCCGGGGCACCAAGAGCCTCCCATGTTAGCCCTCGTGGGAGCTTATCCTGGTCTACCTACCATCCTTTGCACGCTCATATTTAATCAGTTGAAATTCATCTCCTTTACAAGTAAAGTGCCAATGACTGATGATATTTCCAGGGCAGTATTGTGTTTGAAAATAAGCTGCAGTCAGCTCCACTGAATATCTCCTTGAGCTGTCAAACATCTAGTGACTGCTGGTGACTTCTAGACCCTACCGCATAGAAGGCAAGCTCTTGTGTTTCGGTGTGAGATTTACCCTGACTACTTGCTCCTGGGCCTCAGCCTGCCTGTGTTTCCTCTTACTCCCCTTTTCGAGAGCTGTTGTGATCAATCTCCAGTCATTCTCCACCTCTCTGATATTAGAGAAGAAAAGAGGTGGAGCTACAGTTCCTTTTATAAGAGAATATGAAGCTTTCACGTGTCCTTTGTATCCATGCTCATTTGTTGCTCACAAGGTCTGGGTAACAAGAAGGTTCTGTATAATTTTTACAGCAAACTTGGAGTCTACTGGTTAGAACATATTATAGAGACCTTGGCTTTATGGCCTACAAAGTCTAATTCTTCATGATTCTTTTCTCTTTCGCACAAGATTTTTTTATTTTTATTTTTAAACCTACAGAGGAGTTGATGGAGCAGTACAGTGAGAATAGTCATTATGCCCTTCCTTGTGGATACTCCTTTTGTATTATTTTACACATTTGTTTTACCTTACTGTTTATTGATCATTTGATAGATGGTTGCGCATTTGAAAGTAAATTATAGACATCATGGCACTTCAGATGTAAATACTTCTAGGATCAGGACTGTGTCATACAACTCTAGTGTCATTTTCACATCTAAGGAAATTTATTTTAAATAGCAATTTCCCTATACTTTTAATAAAAGATGTCTTAAACTGTATACAAATCCAAAATTGTTTTTAGTAGCACATACCACTGGTGTGAAAACTTTAAATTCAAATCTTTGGAATGTTAGCTATATCGTTAATGTAACATTTTTACTTTTATGCTTACTTCCCAGTAAACATGAGTAAAAGTTCTGGTAGTGCCGGTAGGGATTTTTTATGAGAGATCAATTTTTGTAATCTGTTAATCATTCAGCACTCTCAGTGTGTATTTGCTGTCACAGGCCCTTGGAATTCACTTGTGATAGTTATTCTACAGAATTGCTGTGAAGAGCCAAAGAGATTAGTTAAGTGTGCAGCAGTGTTGTGGTGTTGAGGGCTAGGGTTGGATATAGATTAAGCCCTTTATCTTTTAAAAACCTATTTGTTAAACAACAAACAACATTTTAACGATGACTTTTAACAACATCGGCTGTTTTCTGTAGCTGTAAACCCACGTGACACGTTGCACATCAGACTCCTTGTTGGATCTCATATTGCGGCCGAGATGCGGGAAGCCATGTACCAAAACTGGGTCTCACTGGCTGTGCTGGAGTGGCATCTAACAAATTATTGGCAAAATTAGTTTCTGGTGTCTTTAAACCAAATCAACAGACAGTCTTGCTACCTGAAAGTTCTCAAGATCTCATTCATAGTTTGAACCACATAAAGGAAATACCTGGTAAGACAAATATATTTGAAAAACATATATTGGTTTTACTGTATTTCTTTTAAGTTTAAATATTATAGTTATGCATAATTAATTCTTCCAGAGTCTGTGTACTTGGCTCTTGTGTGTGTCGGCTGCTCAGTCAGGTCCAACTCTTTGCAACCCCGTGGACTCCCGCCAGGCTCCTCTGTCCCTGGGATTCTCCAGGCAAAAACACTGGAGTGGGTTGCTATGCCCTCTTCCAAGAGATCTTCCCAACCCAGGGACTGAACCCGTGACTCCTGCACTGCGGGCAGATTCTTTACTGTCTGAGCCATCAGGGAAGTGTACTTGGCTCTTGGTGAAAACCAGAAGTCCCCCAAAAAACCTGACGTTTTCTGGAGAGAATCTATATTAGGAATCTATATATGTGAAAGTACTTTTCTAGTTTTACCTGCTTTTATATTGTTTGAATCTGATCAGGAAAGTTATAACCTGGAAACGTATGGTCCTTTATTTTTAGTACTTGGTTCATACTTTAATACTGTACCTTCATCTATAGAGTGGAATTGGTCTTTCACTAACTCTATTTTGGGATTGTGTGTAAAATATTAGGGCCACAAAGGACCTTTGCAAGCAGCTAGGTCCACTTTTTATTTTAAAGATGAGGAAACTGATTTTCTTGAGGGCTTCAATGACATATTCATATCATTGGGCAAATTTGTATTTCTGAAGATCAAATGCTTACATTTTTATAGACTGTCAGTAATGTATGTATTAAAATTCATTTCTGTGGCATTAAATTTTAAGTTTGATTTCAACAAAAATACCAATGGCATCCAAAATTATGATATCAAAAGATGTGGTTGATATGTTTATAATATTTTAATTAGCTAATTTTAAGAGAAAGGCTATTGTAACACTACACGCAGCTCCTTTTGCTTTAGGGATTGGCTATAAAACGACCAAACGTCTGGAAGCACTGGGCATCAGTAGTGTGCGTGATCTTCAGACCTTTTCATCCAAAATATTAGAAAAGGAATTAGGAATTTCAGTTGCTCAGCGTATCCAGAAGCTCAGTTTCGGAGAGGATGACTCTCCTGTGACTCCCTCAGGACCACCTCAGGTATGTGAAGATGTTACTTATCTTAATGGAGTACTGGTGGTCACATTATTTGAGATAAAGATTTCGAGTTATACTACTGTATTCTTACCGTTCCAATTTGCTTATTAGGTTAGTATGTGATCGTTTTCCTGTGAGAAGGCCATATATTATATTAAATTAATAAATATTCTTAAATTGAATCTAAGAATTAGTATTTAAATCTCAAGTTAGCCACTTTGACTATTGCTTAATTTTAATAGCCTGTACTGTATATAAGAGACAAATAATTTGTAAAAATATTGTTTTCAGAGTAGTGTAATGATTTAGGAAGTGGAGAAAGTTTATAATCACCCAGGTAACAGTGATTTTTTTTCCTGTGAGATAATAATATATATATATATTACCCCATAATCACCACCATAAACCTTTCATGTAGGTAGTATTAACGTTTGTTCATACCTTTTCCTCTGTCTCTTACTCCCTTTTCCTCCCGTAATTTTTTTTAAGATGAAGATACTCTATTTTAGAAAGGGTAAGTAACTTGCCCAAGATTAAACTGAGATTCAAGTCCTGGGAAATTAAGAGCCTCACTGTAATCACACATGAAAGCTTGGCATTGGTACTAGAGCTTTGTAACTTTCTTGATTTCTAATGCACTTTCTAGTGGAGTACAGCTTGCAGATACAAAGATTTAATATAAAAGTGAACTGAATGGCTCAAACTAAGCATAAGAGGTGAAGAAAGTATTGATCATTTATTTGACATATACACTGATAGTTGGATGTGCTTACTTGGGTTTATATTAATGCTTATTTGTGCTTCTTTGGTAGTCCTTTAGTGAGGAAGATTCATTTAAAAAATGTTCATCAGAAGTTGAAGCTAAAACTAAGATTGAAGAACTACTTGCTAGTCTTTTGAACAGGTGATTTTTCCATTTTGCCATATCCTCTTACAGATTCTGTGTACAGTACATGGAAATACTATATATTTACTATATATATGCTCTGTATAGTATATATATACTTGATATTCTTTCTTGGAATTTGCAGATTAACTGGAGACTAAACATGTAAAGATCATCTATCTCCGAACCTCTTTACTTATAAAGTATTAAAAAGGTAGTAACATATGTCCTTAACAATTTAATTCATCTACTTCCATTGGTCTTAATATTAGTATCGTTTGTTCATACCTTTTCCTCTTCTCTTACTCCCTTTTCCTCCCGTAATTTTTTTTAAGATGAAGATACTCTATTTTAGAAAGGGTAAGTAACTTGCCCAAGATTAAACTGAGATTCAAGTCCTGGGAAATTAAGAGCCTCACTGTAATCACACATGAAAGCTTGGCATTGGTACTAGAGCTTTGTAACTTTCTTGATTTCTAATGCACTTTCTAGTGGAGTACAGCTTGCAGATACAAAGATTTAATATAAAAGTGAACTGAATGGCTCAAACTAAGCATAAGAGGTGAAGAAAGTATTGATCATTTATTTGACATATACACTGATAGTTGGATGTGCTTACTTGGGTTTATATTAATGCTTATTTGTGCTTCTTTGGTAGTCCTTTAGTGAGGAAGATTCATTTAAAAAATGTTCATCAGAAGTTGAAGCTAAAACTAAGATTGAAGAACTACTTGCTAGTCTTTTGAACAGGTGATTTTTCCATTTTGCCATATCCTCTTACAGATTCTGTGTACAGTACATGGAAATACTATATATTTACTATATATATGCTCTGTATAGTATATATATACTTGATATTCTTTCTTGGAATTTGCAGATTAACTGGAGACTAAACATGTAAAGATCATCTATCTCCGAATCTCTTTACTTATAAAGTATTAAAAAGGTAGTAACATATGTCCTTAACAATTTAATTCATCTACTTCCATTGGTCTTAATATTAGTAACATGGTGGTTTACTGTGGATCTTAAGCTGCTGATCATTACCTAAGAGAGTTTTGTGGGTATCTCTGAAATCGCTACACTTACAAATTTGTGATGATCGAAGATAGCAAACTGATGGAGAAAGCAGAAGAACCCTTTTATCTCTTGTGCCTCAGACTTTAGAGTCAGATGAAGGAATAACTTAATGGGACTGTGTGTGAGCAGTGAGGGTGACTGTGTGGATGCTCAGGGTTACTGGCCTTTAAACACATGAAGAGTGTTAATTGGAATTATGAGTAGACAAGTAGCATAGCATAAACTAAAAGACATTTTGTTTCTGATGCTCCTTTGCCATCATACATCTATTTCTCAGTACTCCATACGAGAGTGTTGCTTCCTTTCTTCCCATTTCTGTGATTTCTTAAAATGGGGTGTTAGGGGTCTAACAGCTTTGGGTAAGTGTGCTTCCGTAATGATGTTAGGATGGCCTCTGTGACTAAAAAATCATTTTTGGATGACTAACTCTCAGAAAACTGATAAAGTGAAATTTCCTTCAACTTTGCTGCCACATGCGTTGCAGTTCTCATGTCTTGAGCAAGGCCATGCAACTCATCATTTGCTGCACGCAGCTGGCTGACTGTATGACACAGCTTCAGGGGTATGACTCAGGCCGAGCCTTCGAGAACGCTGGGGAAACTGGGTCATCTGCTTTGCTTCAGCTAAATAAGACTACTATGAAATGCCTAGCCACTGGAAACAGTTCTAGACAAAGGGAAACCACAAGAATTATACATTTTATAGGTTCCCTTATTTGAAGAGTCAACCCAGAAATGAGTCTAGATGCCCTAAACCTCTGAAATACTATTAACCGTATCTCCTTATCTTTGCTTGGCATGCTCTCTTCTATACAGTGGCTTCTTATTTCAGTGACTGAGGTATATAATGCCATCTAGCTGGCAAAAAAAAGGATCTGAGTATGCGTGACTGTTCTTGAGCACATGATTATTAATACTATAAATATGTAAGAGGTATAAAATCATACATTGTTTAATCCTTTCTCTAGGTACTGGCCTTAAGATTGCTTAGAGTAGAACCCTTTTTTTTGTACATCTTAATTAGTTACAGGAGCCAAATTATACTTTTTGAATTGCATATTAACTTAACAGAATAAGCTTAACTGGAAGATGTTTAAACTAGTAACATGTTTATAGGAACCAGTTGAGATATTTTATTATCTTAATAAAACAGCAGTCAAGAAGTTTTTGTGATTAAGCAATAAGAAAAAAAAACTACAAAAATCTAAATATTCTAATTCAAAATCAATTTGATTATGCTTAATACTATTTGTATTTCATGTTTGTGATCTTTTAATGCTGTCTCTTGTCATTTTTCATATGTTTGCCTCTGTCAGTAAATGATTCTCAGTTTCTTAAATTTCCTACTGATTTTAATATGTTACTTTTAGTTATGATTTGGATTTGGATAATAAAATGGCTTGTTATAGTTGTATCTTACTTCTGCTTTTTTCTTGATAGCACTCAATTCTGTGTGAGGCCTGAAAGCCTTATATTTAAAATTTCAAGAATTTTATTATAAAGACTTTATGAAGTTTACCTGAGCTGTTCAGGGACCTTTATTGCCTACTGCCTGATTATCAACTATATTATCATTGTTACAGTTACTCAGTCTGGCACCTTTAAACAAATGAGGTATAGTCGATCATCCAAAACAAACAAACAAACAAACTTTTTCTAATTCCTTGTTTCCTCTTTCTCTCTATTTTTAGAGTCTGCCAAGATGGAAGGAAGCCACATACAATGAGATTAATAATCCGTCGGTATTCATCTGAGAAGCACTATAACCGTGAGAGTCGACAGTGCCCAATTCCATCCCACATAATTCAGAAGTTAGGAGCAGGTAATGGATCATTTAATTGGCATTCTGATCATTTAATTGGCAGGTTGAACTCTTAAAAAAAAAAACTTTGAGTTAGAAAAATGATCCAAAAATGAGTAATCCTTACATGGAGTTGGTGAGTTATTAAGTACTTTTTTTCTATAAGAAATTTTCGTTAGAAAATTTCTGTTGTTTAATAAATAATAAAAGTAGATGCCTTGTTGAGACTGCTTCCCTACTCCAAAGAAAACACCAAACTATGATGATAAACTATTTGGCGTGAGATAATTTCCTTATGAGCATTTAGATTGTTTCCATTTTTTGGCTGTTCTAAAAAACGGGGCTGTGAACGTTTGGGTGCAAGTCACCAGGCAGCTATATGCTTTTGTTCGTCTTCGGTAGACTACAAAGCATGAAATTTCTGGGCTGTAAGGTAGTTGAACTCTAAGAAACTGCCAGATTTTTTCCCAAAGTAAGTATAACAAGGTAGATACTCAGCAACAGAGTCTAGAGGCTTTCCGTTTTTTTCATATTCTCATTTATGTTTTAATACTATCATTTTCTTGACTCATTCTAATGACTATGTAGTGGTCTTTCATTGTTTTCTCTTCTTTTATGGATATTACTTTTTATATCATATCTAAAAATTCTTTGCCTAACGCAAAGATTATAAATGTTTCCTATGCTTTTTTTTTTTCAGAAATTGTATACTTTTAAGATTTATATTTAAATTCACTTTGAGTTAATTTTTATGTGTGGGTAAAGTAAGAGTTTTAGTTTATTCTTTTGCATGTGAGTATCCACTTGTTCAATAGAATTTGTTAACAGACTTTTCTTTCCCCATTAAATTGCCATGGCATCTTTGTCAAAAACTAACTGACCATAATAAATGTAAGGGTTTCGTTTTTGCCGTTCTTATCCCATTGATCTGTATGTTTGTCCTTATTCCAGTTCCACCCTGTCTTGATACTTGTAAGTTTTGAAATTAGCTGGCGTAAGTTCTCCAGCTTTGTTCTTTTATGAAATTGTTTTGGCTATTCATGGTCCTTGGCTTTGTTGTCGAAAGATTTTTTTTTTAAAGGAATTTTATTTCTTTGTTTGTTATGAGTTTATTCTAGTTTTCTATTCATTTTGAGTCAGTTTTGGTAATTTGTATTGAAGGAATTAGGTTAAAATTTTAATAGGTTAAAATTTTAAGTCTCCTTTGTTCTAAAACCCCAGAGGCAGGCCATACCTCATGGAAAATAGCCTTCCCCTTATCTGGTGACTCATGGCCTCCTGATCCTTGAAAAAGCCCCTCTATACTGGTGAGTTTTTCTATTAATCCTTAGCTGATGACTTATAGCCTAGTTTCCTGGCAAGAGACCCCCTGGTGATGTATTTTCTGTTAGACTTTTCCTGGAGGCTGTTTTTCCAAAAATTGGCCAACCGCCTCGAGGTGGTCAGCCAGCCGTTTCGACTTAATAACTTGCAGACCTATCCCTGTAAAGGTCAAGCCTTGCCCACCAATCAAACGTCCTCACCCCACCTGTACCTGCCTATGGCCCCCAATCACATTGTTTTCAGTGTCCTAACCATATTCCCACCTACTTGTGATTTTTCTGTATAAAATTTCCTGTGACCAGAGCTCTGGGTTCGTTCCTCCTCGAAGGAGTTCGAACCCTGGCGCGCCGGCTTTATAAAATCCTCTTGCGGTTTGCATCGAATTCCAGGTCTTGGTGGTCTGTGAGATGACGGTTCCGGTAATTAGGCCTTCTCCGGGTCTAACAGTATCTTCTCAGAATGTATATTTCATCCAGGTTGTCTAACTTATTATCATGAATTGTTAATATTCCCTTGTAATTCTTCTCATTTTTAGATGGTCTTCAGTGATATCCTTTCTTTCATTCTTGATTTTGATAATTTTTTTCCTTTGTTATTCTAGTAAGGTTTATCAGGTTTGTTCATCTTTTCAAAGATTCAACTTTCGGTGTCACTAATTTCTCAGTTTTCTTTCTACTTTGTATTTCATTTATTTCTACTCTATCTTTGTTATTTCCTTCTTTCTACTTGCTTTAGGTTTAATATGCCTTTTCCTCCTGGGCTAAGATGGGCAGCTTACTTTATGTATTTTATATTTACCTGTTTTCTAATAATTCAGGTTTAAAGTTACCCATTTCCTTCTAAGCAGTGCTTTCTTTAGCTGTATTCCATAAGTTGTGTTGTGTTTCTTATTCATTAAGCTCAGAATAGTTTCTAATATCTGTTGTGATTTCCTCCTTGACACCTAAACTTATTTAGAAATTTACTGTTTAATTTACAAATATTTGATTATATTTCAAATAACCTTTTATTGTTGATTTCCGATTTGTCTTTATGTTGACCAGAGAAGAGACTTTGAGTAATGTCAATCCTCTTATGTTTGTTGAGCCTCCTTTTGTTGCCTTGCTTATGGTCTGTCCTGGAGCATGTTCCAGGATTTGCATTTGAAAAGAAGAGTTGGGCAACACTGTCATACCATTCTACTGAACTAAAATTTGTGGCCTCTTCCTCTGAAATAGTATTTTTTGAAGGACAGTTTGTCTGGATATGTAGTTTTGATTGGTTTCTTTGCAGACTTTGAGCATGGTATTCCATTGCTTTGTGTTCCATCGTTTTTGATGAAGAGGCACCTGTTAGTTTAATCAGGAGAGATTCCTGTTACTAGCTTCAATCACGAAAGCATAACCACACAGAAATTTGAACACTGAAGGTTTCAAAAATTACTAAACTATGATAGGGAGTAACTATATAGATATAAAGATGCCCTTAAGAGGTACCCTGCGGCTAAGGGAATGTAGCCAAGGAAGAGCAGACTTGGAGAGAGTCTTCCTCCCCTCCAGGAGATGTGGTTTCGGAACACTGGATGCTGGAGAAATCCTTTGAGTTACCTGGCCCAGAGCTGCTGCGTAGTTACTGGGCCAAGAGAAACCACTCCCTGACCTCCAGAGGAGCTGCAGCTGACTGGTGGGCCTTAGGACGATGGGAGTTTGCTCCCTGGCAGGGCAGCGTGTGAGCTGGGGTACGCGGCATCTGTGTTGGGAGCACTTCTGTTGACATTCCTGCAGAATGTAGGCAAGCTGAGATCAGCTGGTGTTCATACTGAAGAGATCTTCATTTTTCTGCTAGTACAAAGGTGGAGGGTATCGTGCCTGCAGAGGAAGAGCTGGAGGAAACAACCCGCGTAAGCACAGCAGGCTGTTAGGTGGGTGTGTGGAAGGACTACAGGCAAGGCACAGGCCCGCTGTGTGCAGTGTTTGAGTTGGTGGTGCCATGGGAACGCGGTCACTAGGCCTGACTGTGGCTGGGGTTGCTGAGGGACTGAGCCTTCACGTATGTGCTGTACACAGACCAGGTTACAGAAGCAAGAAAAAGTAAAAAACAGTATACTACCATAGGAGAGAAGCCCCCTTTCTAATTCGGTGATCCTCCAGTTCTCTCTAATGACAAAGCTTAAGAATTATGTTTAATGTAAAAATTTCAGAGTCTACCCCGTTATCACGGCAGGTACTAAGTGTGCTTTGGAGTTGAGGGGCAGCAAATTGTTACCAAGCATGGTCATATCCTTGTTCTCCTTTGTATGATGAGTCACTTACCTCTTTTTTAGCAGTTTGACTATGTGTGTGTTAGTCCCTCAGTCATGTCTGACTTTGTGACTCCGTGGCCTGAGTCTGCCGGACTTCTCTGTACATGAAATTCTCCAGGCAAGAATACTGGAGTGAGTAGCCATTCGCTTCTCCAGTGGTTTTTGTGTTTATCTTACTTGGAATTTATTGAGTTTCTTGATTCTGTAGACTAAATTTTTAAATGAAATTTCGGAAGTTTGGGGCTCTTATTTCTTCAAATATTCTTTCCTTTTTCTTTCTCTTCCTTCTGGGTCTCTCATCGCACTTATGCTTGATATTGTCCTATAGGTGTGTTGGCCGCAGGAGACAGGGTTTCGATCCTTGGGTTGGGAAGATACCTGGAAGAGGGTGTGGAAACCCACTCTAGTATTCTTGCCTGGAAAATTCCATGGACAGAGGCGCCTGGTGGGCTACAGTCCACGGGGTTGTAAAGAGTGGGACACGACTACAGTGACTTAGTGTGCATGCGTGCACGCTGATAGTCCGGTAGTTAAGAATCCACCTGCCATTGCTGGGGACATGGGCTCGATCCCTAGTCTGAGAGGATCCCACATGCCGTGAGGCCACTAAGCCTGTGCGCTCCAACTCCTGCGTACGCTAGAGCTGGCGCTCTGCAACAAGAGAAGCCCCAGCAACGAGAGGCCCAGACACCACCGCTCGAGAGCAGCCCCTGATTACCACAGCTAGAGGAAGCGCAAGTGCGGCACACCCGAAAATTTGAAATGGAATTTAAAAAAATCAGGAGAAAAATAATAGCAACTGTAAAGTCTGTGCTAAATCATTCTTAAAGTCAGTTTCTATTGACTGGTCTCCCCCCCCAGTATGAATCACACTGCTATTTCTTTGTATGTATTGAAATATTTTGTTGATGATTAGACACTTTAGATAATGTAAAACTCTCAATTTGGATTTTTTCCCCTGTGGGCATTCTTTTTTTTCCTTTTCTTTGTTTGTAACTTGTCTGGACTTAAGCTGCATAATCTACCTCTCCTGTGATGTGTTGCCCTGATTTCTCTGCTTAGGTTCTTTTTGAAATTAAAAACATTTATTTTGGCTTCCTAAGAGGTTACCCCGTTGTCTGCTTAGTTTGGTAGTTAGACAGTAATTGGTCAAAAGTTTGCTCAGATATCACAGGCTGGAAGGCTTTCATCTGCACAGGGAGACGTGCTTGGGCTGGAGGGCACTTTTGAGACGTAGGCTCTGTTCGGGACTGCCTCGGCTCTTGCCTTCCGCTCCTCCCTCTTGCGTCTCCCTGGTATGCGTGTCCATTCTAGGCAGAGACA
The DNA here is from genome assembly GCA_006408675.1 of Madoqua kirkii. Taxonomy (NCBI): domain Eukaryota; kingdom Metazoa; phylum Chordata; class Mammalia; order Artiodactyla; family Bovidae; genus Madoqua; species Madoqua kirkii. The sequence goes on along the minus strand of SJYC01149170.1, from coordinate 85,959 downwards.
CGTGGCGAGCTTAGGCCTTCTCTGCTCTCAGTCAGCTGTGGTCCTCTCATTTCCAGGTCTCCTGGCTGAATGTTGTGTCTGGCCCACTGATCGTTCACTCACCCCAGCCACAGTTGCAGTCCCGGGCTCAAGAGCCACATGATCTCATTTGTTTCCTAGCAAGTTTGCTCATTTTTCTGGCCTCATTGCCGGTCGTGGGCTCTTGCCCTCTTCCTCCAATCAGGTCAGTCTTTGCTGGCAGCAAAGCTACTGGCTTTGACAGCCAGCCTCATCCTGGTGAAACTGCTATCCCAGCCGCCCCTGTGAGTGGGGGATACACGCGACCCCAGCCAGGAGGGCTGCCGACCTCACTTTCTTACCTAGGTTCTGGCTGTTTTTCATGAGTCAGTGCTTCTCAATTTTGTTACCTTTGGTTCATTCCAGAATTGCAAATTGATTATTTTTGACCATTTTGTTCAGTTTTAATTTTATGTGGAGATTTTCCAACCTCCATGTTCTCCCACAACTAAAAGTTCAACATTTCAAATCCTCTGGAAAGTTCAACTCATTTGGCAGTTGGTGTTAATGTTGAGATGTACCAGTTCAATATGTAATGTCACGGTGTCCCAGTGATATCTACCTAGGATTTTAATTTCTTAATCTAGGCAATATAAATTAGATTAAGCTCTTAACATTAATTTATGACATATTATGTTTAGATATTGTCTTCTTACACATTTAGGAAATTATGATGTGATGACCCCAATGGTTGATATCCTTATGAAACTTTTTCGAAATATGGTGAATGTGAAGATGCCATTTCATCTCACCCTATTAAGTGTGTGCTTCTGCAACCTCAAATCCCGAAATACTGCTAAGAAAGGGACTATTGATTATTATTTAACACCTTCACTATCAACAACTTCACATGCTGGAAAGCGCAGTTTTGTAAGTACACTGTTACTGGATTTGTCTAGTTAAATTACAAATATAAATTTGTGTTTAACTGATATAATTTAGAGATTTGGGGGGATGAGATCTGAATGAGTTACTTATATATATTAGTAGTATCTTTCATATTACGGTTAGTAGCCTTAAGTATATTGTAGTGATCTAAAAATAAAACATAAGCATCACTGGATAAAAGAGAAAACCTTGATAGAGGTACTCTGTTTTGGAACTGTTAAAACATTTTTTAACAGTATGTAGGAATATGATGGTGAGTGCATATGAAAATGTTTTCAAATAACTAGAAATCGAATCTTGTTGTCAGTTTATACATAAGCTACCAGCAGCTCCCCCACACCAGTGTTTTTGTTCAGTATTTAAATTTTCTTGGTTTTGAAATTATATTGAATTCTGGTAGCAATATTGATAACGTATGAATGCTCACTTTATAATTGTAGAAATTAAGAGTATGATAATAGAGAGGCAGAGGTCAGTCTTAATTTCCTATGATTAAAGAAAATGCTATATAGATGGCCATTCTGTAAACTTTTGTTTACCAAGTGTGGGATGATTTAAAAAATAATCTTTTAATTATTTATGCCTACCATTAACTCTTAATTTAAATGTTTTTGTTATTTTTTTTACTTTTATTGTTAGTATAATTTTAGTAGTATTTTTGATTACATTTAAGCCTATAGTGAGAACAGAATAGTGTTATGGAAATACTGAATTAGTGCCCTCTTCAAAGTACTTTTTTTCAGTGACCCTTTTTATTAACTGAAATTTTAAAAGATGTTTACTTTTAAAATTAGTCTGTAGAATGAGGATTAAAGGTCTTTAACTCACAGTAGTGTCAGAGGGGTAAACACAAGTGAAAGTACCGTGTTCACGTCCAGCGCACAGTAAGTGCTCAGTCAGTACGTTGGCCCAAATTCTTCTGCTTTTACTTTTTTGAAATTACTGTTGTGTTGGTGTTTCTTGAATTATATTTGACTATCTATACACTTTTTATGGTGCTTAAAACTAGAGGGAAAATTATGCACATTAAAATGGAAGATGTTTTAAAATTTTTATTTCAGGTACATATAGAAGAATGTTACATTTTATAAATGATATTGGATTTTTACTGTAGAAGTATTTTTGTTTCTGTTAAATGTTGCACTTCAAAGTAGAGAATTTTAGAAAACCAGTCCTTGGTCCTGTCTGTGCACATACATGTTTTAGACTGAGTCATTGGTGAGTCATCATATGCATAGGCCACCATTCTGTCATCCTCACAATTGGAAGTTTGACTACATGATTGTTAAGGTCCTCTCCAGGCCTCCAGATACATACCTACCTTCTGGCTCAGTGCTATCTAGGAAGGAAGCCCTCTTCCTGGAATAGTGAGCAAAGGTCCACACAGCAGTGTGACTAACTGTGGGGGATTAGTCATTTCTAGTTGTTTGGAACTGGCCGGAAGGACTGAAGTTATGGAGCAGGATAGAAGCATGTTGGTCCAATAGTAGCTACAGTTAGACTTGAGCAGCAGGAATATTTAAAGATATCAGACACCTAAATTACTCTGTTATCTTTACGTTTTAGAAAATGAAAGACTGTCATATGGAGGATTTTTCTAAAGACAAGGAAACAAGTCGGGATTTTCTCCCAGCTGGAAGGACTGAAAGAATAACTGGGGAGTCTCCACCAGACCCCACAGCTTCTTCTAAAGAAAAAGACAGTGATGGATTTCCCCTCTCCTTGCTTCCTGAGGATATTGACCAAGAAGTCTTTAAGCAGCTTCCTGTAGATGTTCAAGAAGAAATCCTTTCTGGAAAATCTCGAGAAAAAGTTCAAGGAAAAGGAAGTTTGAGTTGTCCATTACATGCTTCTAGAGGAGTATTGTCTTTCTTTTCTACAAAACAAAAGCAGGATAGTTCCTTAAATCCTAAAGATCAGGTACCCAGTAGCAAACAGTCTCCTCTGTGTCTCCCTGTGAACCGGGAACATCAGGTGGCAGCGGTTCCTCGTATGTGTCTAGCCAAAAAGATTATTCACATTATTTGGACAGTAGCTTAAAAGATGAACGAATGAGTCAAGGACCTAAAGAATCTCAAGGATTCCACTTTTCAAATACAAACCCTGCTGTCTCTGTTTTCCATTCCTTTCCAAATTTGCAGAGTGAGCAACTTTTCTCCAAAAACCGCACCACAGACAGCCATAAGCAACCAGTGGCCACAGTCTCTCGTCATGAAGGACTTAAAGGAAGTAGAGAGCAAGAGTCTCCTGATGAGAAAATTACTTTTCCTTCTGACATTGATCCTGAAGTTTTCTATGAACTGCCTGAAGAGGTACAGAAAGAACTGTTGGCTGATTGGAAGAGAACAGGATCAGATTTCCGCACCGTACATAAATGAGCATGCGCCCAAACAGGGCAAGACCGTTGTTCCCAGATTAAGTTTATTAAGCTCTTCTAAATTAAACACTAATACTTTCAATAATGTAGAAACGTAATGTGAAATGTTCCAGATAAAGCAAACACAGTTATGGGAAGAAATTCTGGCACAAAGCATAAAAGTATAACAGAAATAATGTAAGATATTACCTTCCTCTCATTCCTAACATGTTTTATATTGCTTTTCAATAAAAAGGATATCATGATCAGCATTAGTATATTTTCCATACATCATGGAAACATTGGGAGGAAGATACATATATGTCTGTGTATAATAAATGGAATAGCCAAATCATTGCTATGCTAGAGCAAAGAACAGGGCTTTTTCCTGTGAAGTACAGAGTTGCTCAAAAAATCCACCTCTTTAGGAAATAGCCATAAAAAAATTCTGTTGCCAGCTAAGCTGCTAAAAATGTATAGGTTTTGGTACTATGTACCATTTGATAAGTGGTACATAGTACCACTTATCAAAAAATTTTTAAAAAATTCCAAAGCAGTGTATATTCAGTTAATGCTCCTTAGTATACCTAGAACCTATTACAAGCCTGGCACACAGAGGGTGCTCAGTAAATGCTGCATGGATGAGTTGTGTGGCACAGGCCCCATGAGGAATTGGGTGGTGGAATATATATGTTGTAAAGAACTAGAAGGAACTCTCCATACAAGTTGATTAAGGGAAGGATGACACCAGAAATTCAAAGTGATCTGTCTTTAGGACTGTCAGATAATAGAAGTCCACTTCCTCTGGCCCACCTGTAAGGTTTATAAAAAGCAAGGGATTGGATGTGTTTGAATCTTCTCTACAATTTTGTAGATGAAGATTTAGAGATGAGATTAAGGCTGTCATACCCCGGCAGATACAGTGACTACGCTGATGGTATCCGCTGTTTCCCATTGTTGTCCCTTTTTGCCTTCCAGGTTAAAAACTGGATGTAAGACGGTGGACATTTTATAATTTGCAAGGCATAGAGGATGTTTCTAGAAGACTCCAAAGTATGGCTCAGCACTGGTCTGGAGCAGTTCTGTGATTATGTAGGTTAACATCATATCAGTGTTAATCCACTGATTGAGATTTATTATGAGCATTTATCACATTTAGATTTATTATAAGCATCTGAGTATTATTCACTTTCAAATATAGGTAAGCATTCTTTCTAGATGTCGCCAAGTTCCATTAGTCAAAGTATGCATTTGTAATTATTGCAAAGTAAAATGTTGCACTAATCAATAATTATGAAAGCTATATATTAGAGACAACAATTTTCAGTTATTGAATAGGGAAAGGGATTGACAGTTAATATGAATGTTGAGGTGGTGCAAATACTCGATAACTTTATGGTAAACATTCTTTCTGCATGAACAAAAAATGTGTGGTTATTTGCTTTATGGCATTATTTTGTTAATAGGTAACTACTACAAAATTCAAGAAGTGGGGAGTTGTCAGCAACCAGCAAATGCCTGAAAATGTGCTTTTGGCTTCAGTAGGGAGTTGAGAAAACTGTTAGCTGAGGCTAGAAGAATGGTGAGGAAGTTGCTTTATTAAAAAGCTTTTACGAAACATTTGAAAAACAGGTACCTATGGTATCTTGGAAAACAAAGCATACCCAATGAGAGGTCATCTCCAGGCAAAATGTCTAAAGCGCCATCTGGTGGATTTCAGATATATGGGTTAAAGTACTGCATGCAAGAAAGGAGTGGGGCTTTAGAGAGAGGAGAGATGGGTAGGTTGCAAGGAGAAATTAAAGGAAACGCAGAGAACCAGAACTACTAAAGTGGAAAACTTGCCATCTTACTCTCCAGCCACCCCAGTTAACAAGGTGGCAAAGTGAGCTGTGAGCACATGTCAAACATCGAGATTAACGGTCTCACTTCCACACCTCTTGGCTTCATGCTCCTTTGCCACATGACTTTACAGTTTCTAAAAAGGCAGGTTTTATTTCCTTGCTTATGGATTATGAGTTTAGCCAAGTGACATGCTTTGCCAGAGGGATGTTAGGCTTGAAGAAGCACGTAAGGTTTTTTCCACTTCCTTCCTTGCTCCTTTGCCTTTGTTGTGAGAAGAGCTCCATCCTCACTGGAGGATGGAGACTCAGGAAGGAAAGTGATGTCACTCCAGTTGTTCCAGCCCAGGCCATCCTTTCTCAGATGACCCACAGCCAGTGCCAGACTTGGGATAAATAAAGTTAATTGTATGCCTCTGAGGTGTTGTGATTGTCTGTTATACATCATTATTGTAGCAATTGATATATGATAATTTACAGTAGTGTACAGAAGTCACCTTAATTTATGAAAAAGATAAAGTATGTGAAGAAAGCGTTAGTGAAAAAAGTGGCAGTGGAAAACATTTTATTCAGTTAAATCCCAAAACAACCTTCAAGTGGAGGACAAAGTTGAAAGCAACTTATTAAAATGATTATTATAGACTGCCATTAAAAAAAAAGGATTTTTGATATTTGTCAAAGACCTTAAATCCAAGTTCATTCTGAAGAAACTCATATAACTGAAAAACTCCCAGATTTTATGTCCAAAGAAGTTCAGTTCAGTTCAGTCGCTCAGTCGTGTCCGACTCTTTGCGACCCCATGAATCGCAGCACGCCACGCCTCCCTGTCTATCACCAACTCCCGGAGTTCACTCAGACTCATGTCCATCGAGTCGGTGATGCCATCCAGCCATCTCATCCTCGGTCGTCCCCTTCTCCTCCTGCCCCCAAATACTCCCAGCATCAGAGTCTTTTCCAAATGGTCAGCTCTTCACATCAGGTGGCCAAAGTATTGGAGTTTCAGCTTTAGTATCAGTCCTTCCAATGAACACCCAGGATTGGTCTCCTTTAGGATGGACTGGTTGGATGATCTTGCAGTCCAAGGGACTCTCAAGAGTCTTCTCCAACACCACAGTTCAAAAGCATCAGTTCTTCAGTGCTCAGCTTTCTTCACAGTCCAACTCTTGCATCCATACATGACCACTGGAAAAACCATAGCCTTGACTAGATAGACCTTTGTTGGCAAAGTAATATCTCTGCTTTTTAGTATGCTACCTGGGTAGGTCATAACTTTCCTTCCAAGGAGTAAGTGTCTTTTAATTTCATGGCTGGAGCCTCCCAAAATAAAGTCTGATACTGTTTCCACTGTTTCCTCATCTATTTGCCATGAAGTGATGAGACCGGATGCCATTATCTTTGTTTTCTGAATGTTGAGCTTTAAGCCAGCTTTTTCACTCTCCTCTTTCATCAAGAGGCTTTTGAGTTCCTCTTCACTTTCTGCCATAAGGGTGGTGTCATCTGCATATCTGAGGTGATTGATATTTCTCCCAGAAATCTTGATTTCAGCTTGTGCTTCCTCCAGCCCAGTGTTTCTCATGATGTCCTCTGCATATAAGTTAAATAAGCAGGGTGACAATACTCAGCCTTGGCGTATCATATGTGCCACTTGAACCTGTGTGGTGAAGGTGTACAATATAGCGTCTACAGGTATCGTCTAGAAGCTGACAAAACTGAGAAATTATTTTTTCCTGCACCCTGTCAAACTTTAAAATGTGGACGTCAGAAAAATTTAAGCAAAATTACAATAAATACCTTTTGATTAAACTTCTAGTTCATCCTACGATGGTGATAATAGGAGGGACGTTGATTTGGACAGATACTGATTTTAATACTCATATATTTGATCAAAATGTATATTTAATTCAATGTACTTATAGTTTTATAGTATTTATAAATTAATTCTCAGTATCTCAAGACGTGAAAGACATCTAGGGTGAAACTCACTTTCGTTGATAGTGGATGCAGTTTTATATTTCACAGAGTCTTGGTACTTTTTCTGGCTTGTGAGATTAACTGCACACACTGATACTGTTTGCTTTCTGATGTTGCAGAGAGCTCATGTTAGTGAAATGTCAGCTCTGGTATATTGTTTTTGCTTTCATTATTTGCATTTTCAGTCCTTAGTTTCTTTGTAGAAATCTTTTAAACTCAATTTCTCCATTTTCCAAGGATTTTTTTTTCATTAAAACTATCAATTTAAACGTACCCATTGAAAACCCAATTTTCAAAAAATACTGAAAGCCAACAGTCACTTTCAGAACTTCCACATGGTGGAACTTGTTCTTACTCCTCAGAATGACGTGTATGCTGTATGTGTCTCGGGACTCTTTCATAAAGGGCGAGGTGTGACACTGGAGTCAGAGTACACAGTATATATTAGTAATTAGCGGTTTACTTTTTAAAAAAAGAATATAAAGAGAAGCGGCACTATTTCATTTCTGCACTCCAGTGGAACCCCACGCCACCCCTTGTGCTTTTTCTGCCACAGGTGCTGGGATACCTTTCAATAGCAAGCATGGCCGTGTGCTCCACTCTTAGCTAATGGGATGTGAGCATCTGTGAATGAGGGGGGTTCCAAAAAAGCTACCGTAGCAGGGTGAAATCAAGTAAAATGTCTTAGCTTTTACCCTTCTTTGTCCTGCTCGTAACACTGGGGCAGAAGGAGCTGCAAGCAAAGCAGATTTGATATAAAGAGCCTCCCTGGTCTCAATTATTAGTTTTGTACTGTGCATTCCCAAACTTCTTGTATGAGAGCAGTAACCTTCTCAACAGTATGTTCTCTGAAAGTCCTTTTTTTCTTTTTGCAACCAGATATTGTCTTAATTGATATAATCATGTTCTGGTTCATTAACATATGTCCAGCATCATGGTTAGATGAGATCTAAGCTATTAAGGTGCATAGGGAATAAGCATTTCTTTGATTCAATATAAACATTTTGTTTTGGTAATTCCAGTAATGCCTGAGTATCTGAGATTATTAGGAGAGTTGCATGATTAGATTATTTAAGAGATTTAAAAATCAGTTTAGGATTGTTATTTTTATTTGGATGACAGTATTACCTTCAAACTTGTGTTATATGGGATTTTTGTTACTACAGATGACACCTTTCATAATACTACTTCATAAGGCCTTTCTTAGAGCAAAACTTTTAATTTTGATGAAGATTAATTTATTACTTTTCCTTACCTGAATCATACTTTGGGTATCCAGTGTAAGAACTCTGCCTAGCTGTAGGTTATGAAGATTTTTCTCCTAAAAGTTTTATAATTTAATGTTTTACATTTAAGCCCCTGTTCCATGTTAATTTTTGGATAAAGTGCAAAGTTAGGTCTTTGGATGTCAGTTACTCCAACACCATTTGCTGAAAGGTTGTCCTTCCTCCACTGAATTGCTTTCTCACCTTTGCCAACTATAAGACGAGGGCTTCCCAGGAGGCTCAGTGGTAAAGAATCTGCCTGCCAATGCAGGAGACGCAGGAGATACAGGTTCGATCCCTGGCTCGGGAAGATCCCTTGGAGGAGGAAATGACAACCCGCTATGGTATTTTCACCTGAAAAGTCTCATGGACAGAGGAACCTGGCGGGCTCCCGTCCACGGGGTCACAGAGTCGGACACGACTGAGCATGCACACACAGCTGTCGAAGGCGCTTTAAAGTGCTCCCGGGGACACATTCCTGACACCGCCATTTCACCTCTCTTTACCATTCTGGTCTTGCTTTCCGAAGGACTGGATCCTACTGAACGGTCTGCCTCAGCAGGCAGTCTCCTAGTTTCGGTGTCACGGAGGGCTGGTGGGAGTGTGCACCCAGCTTCCCACGGTCCCAGCTCTCGCCACCCTGCTGAAGGGAGACACTGACCGAGCCGTGAGGGGGCAGCACAGCCCCCTTCCTGGCAGGAATGGGCCCTGATTTGCATTATGTTGCTTCCAATTACAAATGCAAGCTCAGCTCTGCACTTGGTCCCGAGGATACCGGGACAGGACAGGGACGTGCAGTGCTGACCTGCCCCACGACCCACACCTGGTTTCGCCACCTAGGAGCGGAGGTCCAGATTCCCGCTGGGCCCTGCTGACTGCAGCCGGGGTGCACCGGCTTCCTTAAGTGATGCAGATGACCACAAATTCGGTGGCTTGGAGGAACAGAAATTTATTCTCCATCCCAGAGGTCGGAGGTCTGAAATCCAGGCGTCTGCAGGGTCACGCTCAGTCTGAAGGCTCTGGGGGAGAATCCTTGCTTGCCTCTCAGTCTCTGGCAGCTGCAGGTATCCCTCGGCGTGTGGTCGCAGCATGTCATCCCTGCCTCTGCCTTCACACGGCTCTCCCGTGTGCAACTCTTCCGGCGCACTTGGGGCTGGATTGAGAGCCCACCCAGATGCTCTAGGGTGACCTCGTTCTGAGGTTCTTAACTACATCTGCCGGATCCTTCTTCCAAATAAGGTCACAGGGCTCCAGGGGTTTGACAAGGACATACCTTTTGGGGTCACCAGTCCACTCACCACAGAGGGGAGGCCATCGCAGCTGGGTGGGGTGGGCGGCTTGGCATTTGCTGGGCGGCGGTGACACCAGGGATCGGGGGCCTGACTGGTGAGCAGCCCTTCCTTGAACTAGCTGGCAATTCGTGGTGCTGCCAGGAGGGGCTGGAGGCTCATTTTGCCACTGGCTGTCACTGCCACCACCCCGGCCGGGATACCAAGGCTCCGAACCTGCCTCTGCCAGTGAAGGTGGACAGGGAGCTCCTGCTCAGCCTTGCGATGCCAGGAGGCTGGGCGGCTGTGGTTTTCAGGTTGCTGTTTGGCTACAGATTCTATGGACCAGCCTTCTGTGTGTGGACACTCCTACGCGAGGAGCAGGGGAACAGGCTCTTTCCTAAAGCCTCCCCCACCTCTTCTGATTTCGGCCTGCCATTCAGCATGCCGGGTTGGAGGCTTCTGCAGCGCCCTGTCTCGAATATACAGATGGTAATAAGGGAACTCGGACAACTCTCTGCTAGGACATTCCTCAGGTGCCCAGGTCCTTGACCGTTTGCAGCCGCCTTTCCATCTAAGCTGGAGTCTTCCTATGCTTGTCTGGTGAGTGCACGCTCTTCTAGTTTTAGGTGGAAAGACGGGAGGAATGGGCTGCTACATTCTGGCCAGACCAGAAACTGATTTCATGATTCAGCTCCTGATGCCAGATTGTTGTTGTGGTTTGGTCACTGTTGAGGTCCTTTAATGGACCAGGACCTGGCAGTCCGGAGGCAATGATAAAGTGAGAGACAGAAAGAGGCTAATATTCCCCGTTTTATGCAGAAAACTGACAAAGTCCTTGACACAGGACTTCAGTCTCTCACGAGGGCACCGGGCGCCCTCTCGAGGAGGAGTGAAGGCACCGGGTGCCTTCTCGAGAGAGTCTTAGAAGCCTGGGCAGGAGAGTGAGCAAGATGGGTCTCTGTGCTCCAAGGAATCAGCTGAAGAGAGAGAGGGAGAAAGAAAGAAAGACAGGGGGACCCAAGTTCTGATGGAGCAAAGGTGCCTTAATGATTTTTCTGAGTATATATAGGCTGTAGTACAAGAAGTTTCTTTCGTCAATGATAGAGATCAGAAAACGAAACGTACAGTAACCGTTACCAAGGAAACAAGGAACGATGATGGTCACAAGGTCAGGAGACAATCCATATCTCAAGAAAGGGGGTCGGGACTAAGCAGTTCTGTCATAAAGAGAATGTTTACTAAAGGAGATTCAAGCCTGTCTCACACAATGACCCCAGGTCCTGGGAGCAGCGTGCTGTTCTGCTTAAAAAGAAGCAAAGGACTTGTGAGAAACTGCACATAGGAATCCTCCTGTTAAACATTCCCCGACAGGTCACCAGGAGGTGTCCAAGATTTTTGTGACCCCATAAATAGCAGCCCTCCACGCTTTTCTGTCCATGGGATTTCCCAGGCAAGAAAACTGGAGTGAGTTGCCATGCAATCCTCCAGGAGATCTACCTGACCCAGGAATTGAACCAGTGTCTCCTGTATTGGTAGGTGGATTCTTTACCACTGATTCATTAGGGAAGCCTGCACATTCCAGACATCAACTGTCAAACATTCTAGCGGCTTCTTTTCAATTTTTACATTCATGTTTCCTACAGTTATTGGTTTATGCAGTAAGTAAAACAATTTAATGGAGAAGGCGATGGCCTTGCCGGGAAAATCCCATGGATGGAGGAGCCTGGTGGGCTGCAGTGCATGGGGTCATGAAGAGTCAGACACGACCGAACGACTTCGCTGTCACTTTTCACTTTCATGCACTGGAGAAGGAAATGGCAACCCACTCCAGTGTTCTTGCCTGGAGAATCCCAGGGCCAGGGGAGCCTGGTGGGCTGCCGTCTATGGGGTCACACAGAGTTGGACACGAGTGAAGCGACTTAGCAGCAGCAATAGCAGCAAAACAATTTAAAATATATTTTAATCTTTAATTAGTGTTGACTTCTGATTGTATATGCTTTCTTACTGATGCTTTTTGCAGAGAAAATTCCAGGGGAAAAAGCAAAAGATAAAAGTGCATTAAGAACCCTTGTTTAACATTATTCTTATATGAGATTAAAAACTGTATTTAATGCTGTTGTCTTGTACAACTGTGTGGTCTTATTTTCATGAAGTACCTTCAGTAATTTGTTCAAGAATACTGTTTAGAAGAGTGTCACAGTATTTATATTGACTTAAAAGCAAAAGGCTGTAACTGCCACACATGATTTTAAATGGCCTCATTTCTTCTTTGGGAATAACAAATGCCCATTATGATGATATCCACGTTTTGATGGAGTTTTTTGTGTCTTTATTCCATCTTTTACATTGAGCATGAAGCTTACTAAATTGGAAGGCATGGTTGCTTCAATTATTGATGGGGCCAATTTTCCTCTCATTTCTGTCTGATCAAACGTCACTAGTTTGGAATATGCTGGATTCCTGTAAACAAAGGAAGGGTTAAAAAGTATAAAGAATTTTTATCTATTGAATTTACAAGTTTATAAGGAGCAGGATTCTTATTTACCATTGACTGCCAACACTGTGCTTATGACAAGGGAAATAGTGACCAAAGGAAGGAAAAAATGTGAAATGATTTTCACACTCAAAATTATCTTACATAAAAATATTAAGTAGTCAAACTATATCTTAAAGTCTTCAGTTTTAGTTATCATTTCTTTCTTGTCATTTGACTTTTTCAAATTATAAAAGTAATGTATGCTTTTGAAAATTTGAACAGTAGAGCATTTTCATAATTCCCCTTCATTCTGTTCCCCAGTCACTATTTATAGTGTTGACTGTATCTTTTCAGATTATCATCTATGGATATACAAAGATAACATGTGTGTACACATATGTTTATGTACCCTATATACATGCACATGTACATTCTTACTTTTGCAAAAATGAGACATTTATTTTTTTGGAACTAGTTTCATTTTCCTCTTAGTATGATACCATGCACCTCTGTGTCTATACAGATCAGCTTATTATTTTTAATGATTGCATATGATATTTCATATTCTATTAACCAGTCCTGTATTGACTATCATGGAGTTATTTCTTTTTGCCACAATAAATAAAGCTGTAACAAAGCACCTTGTAATATATCCATTTGCACCTCTAGAAATATTTATATTGAGTTCTTAGGTCAATGTTTTTGTGTATTTAACATTTTGAAATGTTATCTCCAAGAAGACCATAGTATTTTATATTCTAACCCAGTGAGCTTCAAACTAGAGGATATGAAGACTTTCCAAGGGGTGTGAGAAGCTGAATAACATTTAAGGGAATAAATTTTCAAATCTCTGACTTCCATGTACCTTTTCCTTAAACTGATCTGAGAATATATCTCTGATGGACATGCCAGCTTTTGTTCCACCAGCCTGAACAGGCTGATCACACCAGCCTTCTTTATAGAACCTTCTGCTTTATAGAACCAAGGGATGTCTGTCATCTCCCCCAACTGAGACTGAATAGTACTAAGGTGCTTTACCCTGGCATATAAACATGAGTTGCTAAAGGAAAAATTCAATCAATTGGAAGTGAGTTAAGAAAGTGAATGACAGATGACGGTAATAAAACCTTACCATGTCAATTCTTTGCTTTCAATAAAATTTAACGATCTAATTGTCAGCTGATAAGTCATCACAAACAATTTTTGATTATAGGTCACTATGGAATACGGAACATAACTCAAAAGAATGTCAAGGGACTGCGTGATGGCACTAGTGTTCTGCTCTCCATTTTATAGTACTAAGGTGCTTTACCCTGGCATATAAACATGAGTTGCTAAAGGAAAAATTCAATCAATTGGAAGTGAGTTAAGAAAGTGAATGACAGATGACGGTAATAAAACCTTACCATGTCAATTCTTTGCTTTCAATAAAATTTAACGATCTAATTGTCAGCTGATAAGTCATCACAAACAATTTTTGATTATAGGTCACTATGGAATATGGAACATAACTCAAAAGAATGTCAAGGGACTGCGTGATGGCTCTAGTGTTCTGCTCTCCATTTTAACCCACCTGTTCATGTGAACAGAGTTTCCTACACTTACGTTCATAAAAATGCAAAGTAGTAGACTTGATGTTGTTCTGTCTGATGGGATATCTAGAGTATGCCTTTTGTCCCACGTTTTTTAGTTAAGTGAGTGTAAGTGATAGAAGCACGGACTCTCGAACCAGAATGCATAGTTTGAAGCTGAGCTTTGCTGTCACCTATGTGTAACCTTGAGAAAGTTACTTAATTTCTCTGGGTTTCCATTTTCTTTTCTGAAAAACGGGGATAGTAAGAGGACTACTTTATGGGGTTCTTGTGAGGATCAAATACTTGACACTTGGTATCTGTAAACTGTAACAATGTCTCAGTTCAGTTCAGTTCAGTTCAGTCTCTCAGTCGTTTCTGACTCTTTGCTACCCCATGAATTGCAGCAGGCCAGGCCTCCCTGTCCATCACCAACTCCTGGGGTTTATCCTAATTCATGTCCATTGAGTCCGTGATGCCATCCAACCATCTCATCCTCTGTCATCCCCTTCTCCTCCTGCCCTCAATCTTGCCCAGCATTAAGGTCTTTCCAAATGAGTCAGCTCTTCACATCAGGTGGCCAAAGTACTGGAGTTTGACCTTCAACATCATTCCTTCCAATGAACACCCAAGACTGATCACCATTAGGATGGACTGGTTGGATCTCCTTGCAGTCCAAGCGACTCTCAAGAGTCTTCTCCAACATCACAGTTCAAACACATCAATTCTTGGGTGCTCAGCTTTCTTTATAGTCCAACTCTCACATCCATATATGACCACTGGAAAAACCATAGCCTTGACTAGACGGACCTTTGTTGGCAAAGTAACATCTCTGCTTTTCAATATGCTGTCTAGGTTGGTCATAACTTCCCTTCCAAGGAGTAAGCATCTTTTAATTTCATGGCTGCAATCACCATCTGCAGTGATTTTGGAGCCCCCCCAAAATAAAGCCCGACACTGTTTCCACTGTTTCCCCATCTATTTCCCATGAAGTGATGGGACCAGATGCCATGATCTTCGTTTTCTGAATGTTGAGCTTTAAGCCAACTTTTTCACTCTCCTCTTTCACTTTCATCAAGAGGCTTTTTAGTTCCTCTTCACTTTCTGCCATAAGGGTGGTGTCATCTGTTCATGGCTGCAGTCATCATCTGCAGTGATTTTGGAGCCCAGAAAAATAAAGTCTGACACTGTTTCCACTGTTTTCCCATCTATTTCCCATGAAGTGATGGGACCAGATGCCATGATCTTCGTTTTCTGAATGTTGAGCTTTAAGCCAACTTTTTCACTCTCCTCTTTCACTTTCATCAAGAGGCTCTTTAGTTCTTCTTCACTTTCTGCCATAAGGGTGGTGTCATCTGCATATCTGAGGTTATTGATATTTCTCCCAGAAATTTTGACTTCAGCTTGAGTTTCTTCTAGTGCAGCGTTTCTCATGATGTACTCTGCATAGAAGTTAAATAAACAAGGTGACAGTATACAGCCTTGACGTACTCCTTTTCCTATTTGGAACCAGTCTGTTGTTCCATGTCCAGTTCTTAGATGAAACCGTTTACAACAGACATAGGATGATCATGACAGGAACATGGAGAAGACAATTCAAAAGGGATTGAAATGGTCCAGGAGAGAAAAATACTAGAAAAAAACAATCCCGAGAAACTCCACATCTACTATTGGTTTTAATGCTTTATGTTTATTGAATGTTTCGTTTCTTAAAAAATTTTGGCCATGCCACACGACACGCAGGATCTTAATTTCCCAACTGGGGATCAAACCTGTGTCCCCTGCAGTGGAAGCCCAGAGGACCAGCAAGGAAGTCCCTTTACTACTATTTTTAAAGCCTAGAGATTCTTTAAGTATAATCAACAACATCTGAAATTCTGCCAGGATATATAATATTCTGATTTTCATTAAAATAAAGTCTTACTTCTATTGCATTAGTGTATTTTTTTGAAACTAACCTGATATCACAATATGAGCAATAGCCAGTCAGTGCCTAGACCTCATATCTACTTAATAAATAACACATCTCCAACACTTATAGTGGGGATGATTTTGTAAAGACACTTTTTCAGAGCCAGACATGACCTTAGGAAGGAGTATATTAAACCAGTGCCATTAAGTGATAGAAGAAATTGTTTAAGAGCCGCCACTAGAAATAGTAATGCAACATGTGTTGCCACCAGGGGATAAATGGGAAATACCTGGCTTAGTTCGCTGCAGCTGCTGCTAAGTCACTTCAGTCGTGTCCGACTGTGTGACCCCACAGACAGCAGCCCATTGGGCTCCGCCATCCCTGGGATTCTCCAGGCAAGAATAGTGGAGTGGGTTGCCATTTCCTTCTCCAGTGCGTGAAAGTGAAGTCTCTCAGTCGTGTCTGACTCAGTGACCCCATGAACTGCAGCCTACCAGGCTCCTCCGTCCATGGGAGTTTCCAGGCAAGAGTACTGGAGTGGAGTGCCATTGCCTTCTCCGGCTTAGTTTGGAACAGTTCATTTGGCCTGAATACTTAAGGTTATCATAAAGCTAAGCAGCTTGTCTACCAGTAAGTGCTCCTGTGTAAAGTAAGACACACGTTAGCCTAGCAACTATTAAGTTCAAAGATGCCAGGTCCTTTGGTAAAACACGTTTTAAGAAATCTGTGCTGTGAAAATGGTATGATCCTTCTTACCTACCTTGCTACCATACTATAGCAGGTAAATCATCTGCCAGAGTGAGCTTTACTGTGCCTTAAAATGTCTGTGATGGCTATAAAAGGAATTGTGTTTATCACTGCACACATTATGGGATCTCATTCTCTTTATACGTCAAATGCTGATTCCTATTAAGTGAATGACTAAAATGACAGCGCTGAGACAAAAGTGATTAACCTGAAAATATGTATAGACTTTGACACTCATCCAGCTTGCCTGGGAGAATTCTGCAGTTTTTTAAACCCAATTTTCCTTCTCTGTAGTCTCCCTAAAGGGACTTGATAGTTGGTACTTGGAAAGAAGTTTATCTATACAATAAAGGGCTAAGAGAAATACTGCAAAGAAGGGAACGGAGTGCGAAAAGCCCCGTGGGGCAGGGAGGAGTGAATATTATTGTCTTGGAAGTTAAAGAGACGGAAGAGAATATGAATGGCTGTGATGAGTGAAGAGAATGAAGAGAAGGGACAGATTTCAACCTTGCTGTGGATTAGAAAGTGAGCTCCTTTTAAAATATCTTCTGCAGCAAATGATAAAGCCATTCCTTTTTAATTAATGTTGCCTTTTGAACTGTTCTTGTTTATTGCTATATGGGTCTTTGTGTTTATAGAGAGTACACTCCTCCAAATGAAACCCAAGTTCAATGAGATGCTAACCAGGTATGTCAGTAGAGCCCAGTTACTGATTTACTTGACTTTATGTCTTGGTTTTCATATTTGTTTTAGCTCCTTTCTTCAGACTGCATTTTTAAAACTCTTTCTTGGCTTCTCTTTGGAAATATTTCTACTGAGTGTAACAGCTATTGTGGTTAAAGTTTCCACTGCATTGTTAGTCATTATATTTCATTCACCAGACATGTACTAAGTGCCAACCATATGGCAGGCTTGACATGGAGAACCGGGAGTTGGAGATGATCAATGATCAGACCTTGCACTGAAAGCTCCATAGCTGCCAGTAATGGCTCTGAAATGTGTCATAATTCAAGTATACTAATATTAGCATTCTCATCCTACAGGCCATGGTCTTAGGAAGCTTATAATGTCTATTATTGCCAAGTCAAAGTAACTACTACCAAGATAACTTCAATTTTGGATACTTATACACAGGCGTGGATAAAAGTGAAAAATTGAATCATTCATCCTGATGTATTGCCAATATTTAGAAATTTCTGGGCAACAGTCTTATTTCCTTCCCTTTCATCTTGAAGCTTGGCCTCATGTAACCATATGTTGAATGTAAGCACTCTCAGGAATGTACATCCTCAGTTCCAAGGGCATTTTTCATCCGATTGAAGGTGATAACACAACTGGAACCAAGTCATGGCATTTGATGGATCCCTCCCATTCCAGTAAAAATGGCTGGAGCGTGTTCAGCACCTGAAATTAGCCAGAACTTCAAGTTGTAGATCTCATCATTAAATTTATCTTTTCTGAACCTGAATTTCCTTGACATGGAAAGCTTTTTTAAAATAAATGCTTAGGGCTGGGGAAATGCCCAGCATATTAAGCCTTGAACCACACAAAGGGAATCATTTTGTAAATGGAAGTAAGTCCTTTAATATAAACTGGGCGACCATTCAACCACTAAGCCTAGCTTTGCAGGAGCCTATTTAATCCACTGAGTGTTCTGTTCTTTTCCATTCATCTAGCTCAAACCACAAATATGTTGTTCCTCAGTTTGCTCTCTGTTGCTCTCTGAGGATTTTTTTTTCCTTATCGTGACTTAGAGGTAGTAAGAGAATAGTATTCGTGCTTGGAAATGACTATGAATCATTTGGTAGCTTTAGAATCCAAAAGGATAAGAAAAGCAAGAGTCCCTAAAATTCTAGTCATCCTTTTAAATTCTACTTTTGTAATAAAATGCTATAATTTGAAAACTTGCTATAAATATTCTTGTTGAGGTCAGAGGAGCAGAATAGGTAAAGATTAAAAAGAGAGTGAGAACAAGAAAAAGCGTTTAAGTGCATGTTTATCAGATACAGTTTTGATGGTCAGTGTATGGGGTCAGGATGTGAAAGCAAGGAAGGATGGGTATCATGGCTTTATCTTCAAGGTGTTGCTTTCTGCCTCCCACCAAATGGAATGTAAACAGAAAGGCAAAGTGTTCCTTTTCTGTTGTGAGGCAGACCCAGCCTGGATGTTGAAGGCCCATTTAGGAGAGAAAGCTGCCCCATTCAGAGATGACCTTATGATCTGACAGAAAAGTGCTTCTGTATTTAGGAAGCTCAGCCTGTGCCAAAAATAAAACTGGTGGTCCCTGGGAGCTCCCCTCCTATTCCAAAGTAAACTGAATGAGTTAAATAAATAGAAAGTCTGAATTAACATCTAACATCTAGGACAAGTAAAAAGGGATCATTCAAAAGGGAACATGGTCACACTTTGTATCAGACTCAGAGGAATCGGACCCAGAATAAGTAATAATTTACTTACAGAACTATAAAGGCAATCTTCAAAGATGTTTTTGTTATGGCCAGTATCTTCCTATTATTATATGTGCAGAAAATTATGTAAAGTACTTCACAGTTTCAGTAGCAAACATTAGACTTGAGAGATCAGATACTTTATATGATGATCCCAAACACTGACTTTACTAGTGAAGATTTATTAGTCTAGGTTTATAATCAAAGATAGCAAAGATGATCTCAGAAGTTTTCGTATTCCCATCCCAATGTCTGTCTTTTAATTCCATAGCCAGATAATATTTAATTGCATCAGGTCCTTTCAAGTAGCTGTGCCAGAGACCAGTGCTTACCTATTCCAGTATCTATTTGATTCTTCCTTTTATAGAGATACCCTAATTTCTACCTATGTTTGCCAGATTTATCAAATAAAAATGTAGACTATCAAGATAAACGACTTTCAGAAAAGTCATAAATGCAATCTTACTGTAATATGTCTCAAATATCGTACTCTTATACTAAAAAAAGAAGAAAATGTTTATCTGGAAACTGGAAATCTATTTTAATTGGCTACTTTTGTTGTATCATGTGTCCTTACAAACTGCTTGTGTTTCTCCCCAGCTACGATTGCATTTCTAAGGCTCACATGATGTGATCATGTGACCAAGTTCTAGCCAATGAGGTGGAAGTTGCTTGTGTTGCATGTTCCTAGAAAGTCTCCTTAAAAGAAACATGCATTATCATACCCTCTACCCCAGTCTCTGTACTGATGTCTGAGAAGGATATGATGGAATAAGAGCAGTCTTGGTCCATAAAAAAACAAAACTATACCATAGCTCTGGTAGAGAAAACAGGAGCCTCCAGTCCCCAGCAATATCATGCTCCTAAATACCAGCCACATGCTGCCTTTCTGAGGATTTTCCTTGAGAGAGGGAGTGAGGAAGTGGGGGAGAGGGGGAAAGAAAGGGAAAGAGAAAGGGAGAAACTTCTTATATAAATCACTGTTACTTGGGACTTTGTCTTGTATTCGGTTGAATCCAATACTCATATAAACCTTATACCCCTAAAAATTTGTGGGCACAGCAAAACAAAAATTTGTGAAACAGGACACTGTGTAGAGCAGACTATTCCAAAGACTCCGTGAATACTGAATCACATAGGTTTTCATTGTCTCTCTCTCACACACAGATTCACTTACTTCTCTAAAGCTTCTGATTCCTGTCTTATCTCCTTGATAATGCTCAGAAGTTAACTCTTGCAAATCAAGGGGAATAAAAGGCCATGCCTAGTGAACCAGAGCATGAAGGTGAGTTGTGGTCAACAATTTTATCTAAAGAGGTTTCCTGAGCATTTCAACAGATTTCATTGATAGTTTTTGAACATGCTGTCAGGTAGCAAGAAGAATAATTGATTAAGTGGATTTCGTATTATATTTTGGAAATCTTTGACTTTGAGAAATGTAAAAATGAATTCCTAATAACAATTAGACCTTGTATAAAGAGGAAGAAACTAATACATCATTTCTTGAAGTTATCCCAGATCAGAACACTTATATATAAAATTCTAGTTCAAATGAGCAATGTTGAATTTTTATTCAGTGCTTGAGATTTGCCAATTTCAACATTCCTCTTTGTGCCATGAAAAATGTTGCCACTGGCAGACACTCCACACTACATGTTAAATGGTAGAGCTACGAGAGCAGGAGTCTCCATTTTAATTAATGTATCACTCAGAATCCTTGAATGGGGAGCTTAGATTCTGCAAGCCATGTGGTGTGGCCAAAGGGAAAAAAAGTATAGTGTAAGTCCAATGTTTCCAAACAAATTCTTTATCTATATAATCTATCAGTTGATATATGAGTAATAAACAATGATTAAATACTTTTTTTAAAATCTATGAATTATTGAAAGTGGGAGTATTGAAGGCTGCTTTTATTATACAATTCTCTATTTCTCCTTCAGATCTGTTAGTACTTGCTTGTTATATTTAGATTCCTCCCTGCTACTAAGTCGCTTCAGTCGTGTCCATCTCTGTACGACCCCATAAAACAGGAGCCCACCAGGCTTTCCTGTCCCTGGGATTCTCCAGGCAAGAACACTGGAGTGGGTTGCCATTTCCTTCCTGTTGGATAGATGAACATTTACAGATTGTTGCATTCTCTTGGTAAATTAACTCTTAATCATTACATAATGATTTTTGTTTTGTGCTACAGTGATGACTTAGTATCTATTTTGTTGGATATGGGTATAACTAGCCCTGCTCTCTTTTGGTTTTTCATGTGCATAAAATAACTTTTTCAATTCCTTCTCATTGAGCCTATGTGTATCCTTAAAACAGAAGTAATTCTTGTAGGCTTTACATGCTAGATCTTGATTTGATTATTCACTTAACTATTAAATGCCTTTGTTTGCAGAATTTGATTCTTTTAAAGTAATTATTGATAGGCATAGTGTGTATGTTAACCACTCAGTCATGTCTGACTCTTTGCGACCCCATGGACTATATATAGCCTACCAGGCTCCTCATCCATGGAATTTTCCAGACAAGAATACTGGAGTGGGTTGCCATTTCCTTCTCCAGGGGATCCTCCCAACCCAGGGACTGAGCCCAGATCTCCTGCATTGCAGGCAGATTCTTTTACTACTGAGCCACCAGGGAAGCCCCGATAGGCATGGTAGGTGGTACCAATGCTAAAGAACCTGCCTGCCAATGCAGGAGAAGTAAGAGACTTGGGTTTGATCTATGTTGGGAAGAGGAGGAAATGGCAACCCACTCCAGCATTCTTGCCTGGAGAATTCCATGGACAGAGGAGCCTGGCAGGCTATAGTTCATTGGTTTGCAAAGAGCTGGACATAACTAAAATGACCTAGCATGCATGCATGGTCTTTTTAATGTCATCTTAATGTTTTTGGCTATTTTGTAGTTCCTTTCATCCTGTTCCTCCTCTCTTGCCGTCTTTTATAGGGACTTGATGGTATTCTATAGTAATACGCCCTAGATACCTTCTCTTTATCTTTTGTGTATCTACTATAGAGTTTTGTTTTGTGGTTATCATGAGGCACACCTAACATATCTTATAAATATAACAATCCAACCCCAAAGAAGGGCAGTGCCAACGAATGTTCAAACTATCACCCATTTGCACTCATTTCACGTGCTAGAAAGGTGATGCTCGAAATCCTTCAAGCTAGGCTTCAACAGTACGTGAACTGAGAACTTCCAGATGAACAAGCTGGATTTAGAAAAGACAGAGGAACCAAATAACAAATGCCAACATTTGCTGGATCATAGAAAAAGCAAGAGAATTCCAGGAAAATATCTACTTTTGCTTCATTGGCTATGCTAAAGCTTTTGGCTGTGTGGATCACAACAAACTGTGGTAAGTTCTTAAAGAGATGGGAATACCAGACTTCTTACCTGCATCCTGAGAAACATCTATGCAGGTCAAAAAGCAACAGTTAGAACTGAACATGGAACAACAGACTGGTTCAAAATCGGAAAGGATTGCACCAAGGCTGTACATTTTTGCCCTGTTTATTTAACTTTTATGCAGAATACATCATGTGAAATGGCTAGGCTGGATGAATCACAAGCTGGAATCAAGACTGCAGGGAGAAATATCAATAACCTCAGATATGCAGATGACACCACCCTTTTGGCAGAAAGTGAAGAGGAACTAAAGAGCCTCTTGATGAAAGTGAAAGAGGAGAGTGAAAAAGCAGGCTTAAAACTCAACATTAAAAAAGTTAAGATCATGGCATCCGGTCCCATCACTTCATGGCAAATAGATGGGAAACATTGGAAACAGTGACAAACTTTGCTGTCTTGTGTTCAAAAATCACTGTGGATGGTGACTGCATCCATGAAATGAAAAGACATTTGCTCCTTATAACAAAAGCTATGATAAACCTAGACAGCATGTTAAAAAGCAGAGCCATTACTCTGTCAACAAAGATTCATATAGTCAAACCTATGGTTTTTCCACTAGTCATGTACGAATGTGAGAGTTGGACCATAAAGATGGCTGAGTGCCAAAAAATTGATACTTTCAAACTGTAGTGTTGGAGAAGACTTGAGAGCCCCTTGGATAGCAAGAAGATCAAACCAGTTCATCCTAAAGGAAATCAACCCTGAATATTCATTGGAAGGACTGATGCTGAAGCTGAAGCTCCAATACTGTGGCCACCTGATGCAAAGAGCCACCACATTGGAAAAGACCCTGATGCTGGGAAAGACAGAAGGCAGGAGAAGGGAATGACAGAGGCTGAGATGGTTGGATGGCATCACCAATTCAATGGAGATGAGTTTGAGCAAGCTCTGGGAGATGATGAAGGACAGGCAAACCTGGTGTGCTGCAGTTAATGTCACAAAGAGTCAGAGATGGCTGAGTGACTGAACAACAACAATGCAGATAAAAAATTAACTTCAACTGTCTACAAAATCTTTATCCTTTTACCGCCCCCACACATTTTATTTTTGATGTCACTGTTTACCTCTTCTTTTATTGTTTATCCATTAACAAATTATTTTAGCTATAGTTACTTTTAATTCATCTGTTCTTTAACATTTATGCTAGAGTTAAGTGGTTAACATACCACACTGCATTATTGTACATTATCAAATTTGACTATATATTTACCTTTATCAGTGTGTTTTATATTTTCATATGTTTTCATACTAATTAGCACTCTTTCATTTCACCTTGAAGAACTCCTTTCAGCATTTCTTGTAATGCAAGTTTAGTTAGTATGGTTTTTCCACTGGTCATGTATGGATGTGAGAGTTGGACTATAAAGAAAACTGAGCACCGTGTAATTGAGGCTTTTGGACTGTGGTGTTGGAGAAGACTCTTGAGAGTGCCTTGGACTGCAAGGAGATCCAACCAGTCCATTCTAAAGGAGATCAGTCCTGGGTGTTCATTGGAAGGATTGAGGCTGAAGCTGAAACTCCAATACTTTGGCCACCTGATGTGAAGAACTGACTCGTTGTAAAGACCCTGATACTGGGAAAGATTAAAGGCGGAGGAGAAGGGGACAACAGAGGATGAGATGGTTGGATAGCATCACTGACTCAGTGGACATGAGTTTGAGTAAACTCTGGGAACTGGTGATAAACAGGGAGGCCTGAACTGCTGCAGCCCATGGGGTCGCAAAGAGTTGGACACGACTCAGCAATTGATCTGAACTGAAGTTTAGTCATCATGAACACCCTCAGTTTTTGTTTGTCTGGGAAAGTCCTTATCACTATTTTACTTCTGAAGGATAACTTTGCCAGGTAAAGTATTCTTGGTCAGTAGATTTTTCTTTCAATGCTTTGAATATATCATCCCCCTCTCTCTGGCCTGCAAAGTCTCTGCTGAGAAATCTGCTGATAGCCTATGAAGATTTCTTCATAAGTGATATGCTTCTTTTCTCTTGTTTTCAGGGTTTTTTTTTCTATATCTTCCATTTCTGACAGTTTTGTTTTAATGTATCTTGGAGATATCTTTGGATTAAATTTGTTTGGAAATATGACTTCATGAACTTGATACCCAAATTTCTCCCCTTACATGGAAAGCTATCAGCAATTATTTCTTCAAATAAGCTTTCTGTCTCTATTTTTCTCATTTCATCCTAGAATTCCCAATAGTATAGATTGTTTATTTTAATTGAACGTCATAAGTTCTATAGACTTTTTTCATTCTTTGCATTCTTTTTTCATTTGCTCCAAAGGTTTGATCATTTCAAATTATCTGGTTTTGAGTCTTTGGTTCTTTATTCTGCTTGGTCATTTGTACTCTTGAAGATCTTTATTAAATTATTCTACTCAGTCATTGTATTCTTCAGCTTCAAATTTTCTATTTGGTTCTTTTTTATGTTTTCTTTTCCTTTGTTGAACTTCTCATTTTGTTCTTGTATTGTTTCCCTGATTTTATTGTTTGTCTGTATTCCATTGTAGTGTTCTCTGAACATTGCTAAAACAATCATTTAAATTTTTGTCAGCAATTCATGAATCTCCATTTCTATATAGGTCAGTTGCTAGAATTTTACTGTGTTCCTTTGGTAGGGTCATATTTATGTGATTCTTCATGATCTCTGTAGCCTTGCATAGATGTCTGCACATATGACGAATGTCACCTCTTCTAGACTTTATGGACTGACTTTAGTAAGAAGACTTTCAGCTGTGAGTTAATGCACACGGGAACGTGCTGATGACAGGATTTGGAGCCGGTAGTGTATAGCTGCACAGCTACAAGGGCTAGCTCTAGCAGTGCAGGGCAGAGGTAGGAGTCAGGTCCAGATCCAGTCCCACAAACAGCTGTGGGCATATGTGGTGGTGGAGATAAGCTACAAATGACCTGTCGGTGTCTTGCAAGTGTACAGTTGAAGAGTCCAGGCTACTGGTGTGGATCCCAGGCTCTGGTAGGAGTGAGGAAAGAGCATGCAGGGACTTGGGCATATGGCATTCATGGTGTAAAACCTGAAGAGTGGAAACCTCAGGAGGCACAGGCCTGAGGGATGGGATTATGGAGGCAACATGGAACTCTTTTCCCTACCCATTTTGCGTGACCAATTCCTGTTTACATCTCTGTAGTGTTTCTGAAGCTTCTGAAGTGGTCTGCTGAGCTCTCCTGGAGCTATTTTCATTCAAAGATAACTGTCAATTGTTGTTGTTTGTGGGGAGATGAAGCTGGGGGTCTCCTATTCACCATCTTGGTACAATCATTCGATTTTATTTTTCTTGAAAAAAAGTGTAACAAGGAGCTCATATCTGACTGTTTTAATCTGTACCAATTCTGAAAGGCATAGACTGGGGTACATTTCTCCAGAGAGGATTTGTGTTCTCTTTTTCCAAGCCTCTGGAACACCTCTGATCCAGAAGCATTTCAATTTAATTTATTGAACTAAATTTCCCTGGACTGTGCAAATGATGTGATTCAAATCCTTAATCTGTGCATGGGCAGGCTATGGTTACTACTGTCCAGAGAGGTTTTTTGTGTTTTTTTTTTTTCCCCTTCAAGCCAGTTTTCTTGTCACTTAGACTGGCAAGTTTTCTAGGTCTCTTTTCTAGGGAAGGGTGTTTTTAGCCACCCTTCACCTGACTATAACTCATCATAAGTACAGAGCTTGTGGACCTGTGTTCCTCCTCCACACTTTATATGGGACAGAGTCTTGCTTTTCATTCTTCCACATGGGCTAAAACCCAGATCCTGAGCTCTCAGTATTGGAACCTCACAGTGTAGCTTTTGTCTCTATTACACGTGCATCACTCTGGTTTTCACCACTAGAGACTCTCTCTTTCTCTCTGAGGCACCATGTTTTTAAAAGGCTGTTCGTGAGTCTTGACCAGCATTTCTAGGTATCTGTAATAAGGTTTTCCAGAATTTCTTATTCATAGCAGTGCAAAAGTGATAATAGCGCTGAAAGCTACGGAACATTTGCAAATTTTTGAATATAATGTTTATAATAGTTTATTGTATACCAAAACACTCCTGATAACTTACAGTTTTGGGGTGCAGTGTTCTAGGAGATGTTAGGGTTAGTGCTCTTCTAGCTTCGCTAACATCTGGTCTTATATCAGTTTTATCGTCACACAATATAGATGAACCAGCTTTCATATTTTGTCAACAAATATTCTAAATCTCAGTTGTGAGGACTTGTGAGTCAAGAAAAGCATGAAAAAGTTGTAAATGAATTCAGTCTGATATTTGGATTCTTGGATTCTAATGCTGTCTCTGAGGTCACTGTCTTATGTCTGTCTCTAGTCACAGATTTCAAACCTGTTGACAATCTTTATCTTCTACACAAACAAACAAGCAAAAACTTTTCTGTATCCAGAAGTTTGTGCACCACAATGAAGTAGATTTTTGTTTTTCTCTTGTGGAGAATATACCTGCTTGAGGTGTGAGGGATCTTAGAATCCACATGGTCTTCTCAGGCCTCCCTCATGAGGAAAGAGGCCTGAGCTCGGATTGCAGGTACCCTGAGAGTCCTCACGAGGTGCCATAGCTTCCCGTGAGCCCCCACTGCATCTCCGGCTTTGAGTTCTGACCATAATTGCCCGGCCCTCTCCCTTGCCCCACCTTGCTTTCCGCCTCCTGTGCCAGAAACAAGTGGGAACATCAGACTCCTGGTGGAAATCAGTCAGTCGGTCACGAGCACGATCTCCTCACCACGGGTTCCCGGATTTCCATTCTGTCTCATCTTGGGGACAAGCTCTGTGGGAGAGGATGGGTCTCCTCTTAGGCTCTGGCCTCCGCAGGACATTGTGTGCCTGCTGAGCTGTGATGCTGCCCTGCTCCCGAGCTGACTGCCCTTGGGGGGGAGAAGTAGCTCTGTTCTTTCTTGTTCTGTGGAGTGGTGAGTACACGGCCACGAAGGCAAATGCTGGCTGAAGCCTCTGTGGACAGCTCTACCTTGTCCCCACCCCACCACACCCCAGGTCAGAAGGCTTTCTAAGTGAGCTGCACCTGTTGAGAGAGGGGCTGTGACCACAGTGCTCCCTAGCACTATGTCCTCCCACAGCAGAGCGTGAGCACCGCGGAACTCCTGCTAAGCAGCCCCAACCTCGTGAGCGGGTCAGGAAAGGCAGAGGGCCTTCTAGAAAAAGACGAATGATTGCTGTGAGTGACCATCACACCAGTCAAGGCTTCCCACGAGGAAGGCAAAGAACTGTAATGTCTTCATTCCTCTCTCAGAATGTATAACCGACTGCCCTGAAATGTAGCTGGTCAGGGAAGCAGGTGTCAGCTTACTGCAAAACCTCCATGTCTGTGTCTCAGGTCTTCCCCTCACTTTCCTCAGGGGTCTCTATGCAAAGCTTGTATTTTGAATATTCCCTTTAAGAAAAAGAAAGCAGACATTTGTTATCCAGAGATATGCATATAGTATTACCTAGACATAGTTAGGGAGAAGGCAATGGCACCCCACTCCAGTACTCTTGCCTGGAAAATCCCATGGACGAAGGACTCTGGTGGGCTGCAGTCCATGGGGTCGCTAAGAGTCAGACACGACTGAGTGACTTCACTTTCACTTTTCACTTTCATGCATTGGAGAAGGAAATGGCAACCCACTCCAGTGTTCTTACCTGGAGAATCCCAGAGACAGGGGAGCCTGGTGGGCTGCCGTCTATGGGGTCTCACAGAGTCAGACACGACTTAGCAGCAGCAGCAGCAGCAGCAGCAGCAGCAGTCAGGTACCCTGAGAGTCCTCACGAGGTGCCATAGCTTCCCGTGAGCCCCCACTGCATCTCCGGCTTTGAGTTCTGACCATAATTGCCCGGCCCTCTCCCTTGCCCCACCTTGCTTTCCGCCTCCTGTGCCAGAAACAAGTGGGAACATCAGACTCCTGGTGGAAATCAGTCAGTCGGTCACGAGCACGATCTCCTCACCACGGGTTCCCGGATTTCCATTCTGTCTCATCTTGGGGACAAGCTCTGTGGGAGAGGATGGGTCTCCTCTTAGGCTCTGGCCTCCGCAGGACATTGTGTGCCTGCTGAGCTGTGATGCTGCCCTGCTCCCGAGCTGACTGCCCTTGGGGGGGAGAAGTAGCTCTGTTCTTTCTTGTTCTGTGGAGTGGTGAGTACACGGCCACGAAGGCAAATGCTGGCTGAAGCCTCTGTGGACAGCTCTACCTTGTCCCCACCCCACCACACCCCAGGTCAGAAGGCTTTCTAAGTGAGCTGCACCTGTTGAGAGAGGGGCTGTGACCACAGTGCTCCCTAGCACTATGTCCTCCCACAGCAGAGCGTGAGCACCGCGGAACTCCTGCTAAGCAGCCCCAACCTCGTGAGCGGGTCAGGAAAGGCAGAGGGCCTTCTAGAAAAAGACGAATGATTGCTGTGAGTGACCATCACACCAGTCAAGGCTTCCCACGAGGAAGGCAAAGAACTGTAATGTCTTCATTCCTCTCTCAGAATGTATAACCGACTGCCCTGAAATGTAGCTGGTCAGGGAAGCAGGTGTCAGCTTACTGCAAAACCTCCATGTCTGTGTCTCAGGTCTTCCCCTCACTTTCCTCAGGGGTCTCTATGCAAAGCTTGTATTTTGAATATTCCCTTTAAGAAAAAGAAAGCAGACATTTGTTATCCAGAGATATGCATATAGTATTACCTAGACATAGTTAGGGAGAAGGCAATGGCACCCCACTCCAGTACTCTTGCCTGGAAAATCCCATGGACGAAGGACTCTGGTGGGCTGCAGTCCATGGGGTCGCTAAGAGTCAGACACGACTGAGTGACTTCACTTTCACTTTTCACTTTCATGCATTGGAGAAGGAAATGGCAACCCACTCCAGTGTTCTTACCTGGAGAATCCCAGAGACAGGGGAGCCTGGTGGGCTGCCGTCTATGGGGTCTCACAGAGTCAGACACGACTTAGCAGCAGCAGCAGCAGCAGCAGCAGCAGCAGACATAGTTAGATAGCATCACTGACTCAGTGGACTTGAATCTGAGCAAACTCCAGCAGATAGTGAAGGACAGGGAAGCCTGGCATGCTTTAGTCCATAGGGTTACAAAGAGCTAGACACAACTTAGCAAATGAACAGCAATATGCCCTGTGTAATTGTAATACAATCTAAATATCTGCCTCTAAAATTTTAAATTTCAGATTTTAGTTCATAATGATTCCAGCTTTCTAGTTAGTGCCATATGTTAAAATAGTCAGGGTTTTGACTTCCTTAGTCAACAACTGAATTCCACAACAAACAAATTTGTTCGTTTGACAAATACTGTTGAGCATTTACTATTGTCAGGCTCTAGATTAGGTGTGAGGTACAGTCAGACATGACTGGGCAAATAAGCACAGCCCATATAACAGTGGAGACACCAGACAGGATCTTTAGAGTTTAAATTTTAATTGGAGAGACAGAACAAAGTCCGTACTAAATAAAATAACTACACACTAGACTGGGGACCATGAAAGAAACACAAAGGGACTGAGCTGGAGACTAAAGTAACTCCAGAACGTTTTCCATCACAGCATATCGTAACTGTCTGTCCTGTCTCCTCATTGGATACAATAACCTCCAGAGCTCACTAATTCTTTTTTTCATCTTGGTCTTCATTGCACTGACAACAGTGTCTGACACATAATGCTGCTGAAAAAAATGTCTACTTCATGAATGTGTAAATGTTTGTGCTGATCAGTGAATTAACAAAGGACTGGAGTTTCATCCACACCTTGCCCTCAGTACGAAAATTACCAAGTACAGCCTATACTTCACATTCTGTTTCCTTAATAACATTTTATATATAATAGTCAAATTCTGTGTTTTCATTCTATGGAAATTCAGTCCATAAGCAAATGGAGGTTTCATGGGTGAACTCAGAATCCAGATTTCTTAATCCTCTTCCAATCCAGTACAAGTGAGGCTCTTCATACCTACTGGGGCTGTTAAGTGTCTGGCTGTGAAATCAAAGCTAGAAGAAGACAAGAAGGTTTGAGGTATCTATCACCGGAAGCATTAGTGATAATTAAGTTCCCTGTTCTCAGGTTTCCTGTAACCTTCCTTTTAGCTGCCAGAAGAGCATGTTGCAGCCTTGCTGCTGAAGGACTAAATGAGCAGCTGCGTTTTGTTCCTGTTCCTTCCCCTGCTTTCAGTTGCTTCCTTGAATTTCCTGTCATGCTGGCAACCTGTCAGGGGCACTGGGCTGAGCAAGTGCTGATATCTTTAAGCACAGACTACAATTTATCCTTGTCCTTCATGTAACGAGGCTTCTGACTACAGAAAAGTGGATAGGCTGGACAAGAGAATGCAGCTTTCTGAGACTGGAGGATTGTGCTATTTGGGGGGGAAATACATTGGGGGAAATTAAAATGAGAGTAAAGTGGAGAGTCACCTGCCAGCTTTACAATGAAAAGGCTGAGGCTGAGGATTATTACCTGAGGGAGGTGGGAACACAGCCTGGGACTAGAGCCAGAGCCCCAGCTCTGCCCAGTGCCCTGCCTCCTCCTCATGCACGTTTATAGAGCTTTACTCTAGGATGTTTTACCGTGCTAAATATGCAAACCTTGAAATTGAGAACCAGAAGTTCATGTTTAGTTGGTCAGAATGAACCAAAAATCATGCAAACAGTTATGGAGCACCTGTCAAACTCATGAATACTATTATAAAAATAAAAAGGCCTCAAAAACCTCACAATATAGTTGGGAAAGCAATTGTAAAATAAACCTAGAATCCTGTTATTCAACAAAGGAAGGAAGAATTTTATGGAAGGGAACATGATTTACTCCTGGTTGAATAGCTGATTGGAGGAAGAGTTGAGACTCAAATTGGGGTCTCCTGACTCCCAGGTTATTCTGCATCCCACGCCACCTCACCACTGGCACTGCGTCCCTGCAATGCGCAGCAAGAAAACAGCCACAGGAAACACGGGCACAGGCTTTGTGGCTCTGCATAGTCACTAACGAGCCCAAAGGAAAACGGATACTAAACCATCAAGGTGGTTCCCCAGAGAAGCTGAGTCCTGAGCAAGATTTATAGGAATGTTACATTTGGAGAGCAGAGAATGAGAAGGGAACAAGGGAACATTACTTCAGATTGAAGCATGAAGTAGTAAGAGTAAGCCAGATACCTTCAGGGGTTGTTAAACAGACTCACATGCCAGGAGCGGAAAAGCTTCAGAAGAACAGAGGCGAAGTTGCCAAGAAACGCTGGGATTGGCTCAGAAGTTTATCATATACCACCAAACACCCGAGTATGCCAGGCACTGTGCTAGACACTGGGGACTTGCGCATGAAAAGGAAGTGATTCCGTATTGAATTATGCTTCCTACTCTGGTCACTAGAATGATTCTGAAAGCCAGGTAAATCTGGCAAATCTATGCATAGAGAATTAAACCCAAGGAGAACTTTTAACCCAGAATTTTATGAAGATGACAGGAGAGTGTGATAAAAATAGAAGAAACCATACTTGGTTTTAAAAAATCAGTTCTTAGTCCATATCTGGGAAAGACGACCTCTAAAAGATGCATTGAAGTTGCAGGTACCAGTGCCTCCTGACCTGGGAGCAGGCCATCGCCTTCAGCCAGTGGAGTCAGGAACTGTCTCCTGGACCAGCCAGGTCCTGCCTCTGCTCTGCACTGATGTTGCAGGTACCAGTGCCTCCTGACCTGGGAGCAGGCCATCCCCTTCAGCCAGTGGAGTCAGAGACTGTCTCCTAGACCAGCCAGGTCCTGCCTCTGCTCTGGGTCCCCTTGGCTCTAATCAGATCCGAGTAAGGATATTGTTTCTTGCTTCAGAAACCTTATTTCTAAGAGTTATTTTCCCCTTAAAAAATATGTTTAATTTGTTCATCAGTTGATTTCCTCCTTCCTAAATGGTCTGCAAACTCTGGTTGTAAGTGTGTACCATTAGAGTCCAACAGTGTGCCCTCCACAAGCTACCACTTTTGTCCTGGGTCCAGGTACTTTGTGAAGAATTCTCATGGTTCTGCAGTCTTGTCCGTGGGAGGGATTTTGTTCACTGTTGTTCTTTTCTCAATTCACTTCCTATAGAGGATGAGATGAAGGTGAAGGTCACAATGGCTTTTCGGCAACACCATTTGCATCCACAAAGAATTGGCCTGCTAATGCAGGAGATTCCTTCCCTGGGTCAGGAAGATTCCCTGCAGGAAGAAATGGCAACCCACTCCAGTATTCTTGCCTGGGAAATCTCATGGATAGAGGAGTCGGCAGGCTAGAGTCTATGTGGTCACAAAAGAGTTGGACATGATTTAGTGACTAAACAACAGCAAAAACCTGATAATATATGCTTGACCTTAGAAAACTCAGCTGCCTTTGTTGATTTGTTGGGTATGAGTTAGGAAGGAGAGGGTTGAAATAATAGCAGATCTCAAAGTGTATCTCCTGATAGGTCCCCACAGCATGGATACACAGGTTAGCATGACTTTCTTCTCTTCTTGTAAGCTTCATTCTCAGAGGCACTGGGAGTGGGCTAATCAGGAAACTGCCTGCCCCTCGGAAAGTGAAGGGAGGCAAGGAAGATGTCTTAGCTGGTCAATCAAGCTCTGTACTTTCAAATTAGAAAAGCAGAGACACCACTAGACAGTTTGTAAGGAGTAGAAACAGAAAATTCTCTTTTTAAATATTTTTCTTCCCATTTCCTTTCTTATCATGGGAACATTGAAACATATAAAAAAAAGTCACAGATTGGTAAAATGAACCTCATGTATGCAAATATGTATATTTTATTTTCATTTTTCCCTTTTGATTCTACTTCATGTGTTTTTATAGTGTATATATTAAACAATCCAATATACAGTTTAAGTTTAAATAATATATATTTGGGGAAAGCATGCTTTAAAATGTCTTGTAAATAGTGATAATACATCAGAAATGTTTGGACATACTTGTGTTAACAGCAGTCACAAGCCATGGTTAGGAATAATAGTAAGAATGATAATTAATATTTGTTTATGCTTATTTCCTCCAGGCACAGTGCTAATGGCTACACTATACAAGATGTCTACAGGCACAGATTACATATTTTTCTTATAATATCCATAACAGGAGTTGACTTCAAATTGGTTTAGATTTTGGATCCTATCTCTGAAAAAAAAAACTTTCTAAGAACAAGTACTAACCACTAACCTTCCCTATACATTTATATGTATATATATATAATATATATGACTATTTTATTTTCATTTTTATAATTTTTATTTTCATATATATATAATATATATTTATATAGCATTAATATTAACGAAGTACCTATGACCTTGGAGAAGTCATTATATTTTTAGAACCTGTTTTATCATCTATAATGAGGGAGTCAGGAGTGTCTATGGTCTCTAATATTCCTCCCAGCCCAAACATTTTATGAGCCATTTCTATGAGGCTATAACTTGCTAAAGCCAAACATCCTATCCAGTATGTTATTTATATTGTGTCTATTTTTATAGCAGAGACAACACACTGAGGCACACTGTTATGTAAATATTTATCAAGCATCAACATTTATTGAGGATCTCTGCTCTATGGCAAATGTCATCAACCATTATAAGGAACAAACGTGAAGGAGGCTGCGTTTTGCGGTTTGTTCATAACTATGTGATCCTCTCAGATTTCATGCATGCTGACCGTGCCCGGTCATGCCATCGTCCTTCTGTCTCCCTCTCCCCTGGTAGGAACGGGTGTCTGGGGGCTGGCACACAGGTCAGCTGGCTGCCGGGATTCTTGCTTGCACTTACAGGGATGGGCGTGTGGGATTCTTTCAGTAAAGTGATAGGCTCATCCCAGGCTGGCGTTCAGGCTCTGACATGCCACACAGTAACAGGCGTGCCTCTGTTAAAAGGCATGTGATGGGCCTGTCAGTCTACATTCTGAAACACTCAAATCCTCCCTCATGCCATTTCCACTCAATTAGAGCCTTTGTCACTATTTTTCTTTCAACGGTGTGAGTGCAAAAATGAAAAGTCCAGAGCAGTGGCTATAGCTCACTTACCTTCCAAAGCTGCATTTCCATTTTTCTGATTAGATATAGCTTGGAGAAGAGACACTGCAGACACTAGGAGTGCTAAAGAACAAACGAAGGGACCCAGCATGCTCAGTATAGAGACACTAGTCTATAATGGTTTTTAAACATTAACTTCAACATTATTGGTCTTAGTAATATTCTTTATGATCTGTCTCTTCAAATGAGGGCCATAAAAGAAAAACAAATGGAACTATATTAAACTCTTATAGCTGAGGATGTGGGAAAAGGGGAGGCTTTGTGCATTGTTGATGGGAATGTAAATTGGTACAGCCGCTATGGAAAAGAGTATGGCGGTTCCTCAAAAAGTTAGAACTGTTATATGATACAGAAGTTTCACTTTGAAATATTTACCTGAAGAAAATAAAGCACCAATTCAAATTGATAGCCTCTTCTGTGTTCATTCCAATATTATTTACAATAACCAAGATATGGACACAACCTAAGTGTCCATCAATGGACTGTGAAGGGATAAAGAAGATACAGTATACATATATGCAATGGAATATTACTCAGCCATATAAAAGAAAACCATCTTGAATTTGTGACAGTAGTCATATATGGGTGTGAGAGCTGGACTATAAAGAAAACTGAGTGCCAAAGAATTGATGCTTTTGAACTGTAGTGTTGGAGAAGACTCTTGAGAGTCCCATGGACTGCAAGGAGATCCAATCAGCCTATCCTAAAGGAGATCAGTCCTGAGTGTTCACTACAAGGACTGATGTTGAAGCTGAAACTCCCGTACTTTGGGCACCTGATATGAAGAGCTGACTTATTTGAAAAGATCCCAATGCTGGGAAGATTGAGAGTAGGAGGAGAAGGGGATGAGATGGTTGGATGGCATCACCAACTCAATGGACATGAGTTTCAATAAACTCAGGGAGTTGGTGATGGACAGGGAGGCCTGGTGTGCTGTGGTTCATGGGGTCGCAAAGTGTCGGACATCACTGAGCAACTGAACTGAACTGAGAGGGTATTATGCTGAGTGAAATAAGTCAGCCAAAGTCAAATCCATTATGATTGCAAGTGGGCCTTAGAAAGCATCACTACAAACAAAGCTAGTGGAGGTGATGGAATTCCAGTTGAGCTATTTTAAATCCTGAAAGATAATGCTGTAAAAGTGCTGCATTCAATATGCCAGTAAATCTGGAAAACTCAGCAGTGGCCACAGGACTGGAAAAGGTCAGTTTTCATTCCAATTCCAAAGAAAGGCAATGCCAAAGAATGTTCAAACTACCCCACAGTTGCACTCATCTTACACGCTAGTAAAGTAATGCTCAAAATTCTCCAAGCCAGGCTTTAGCAATACGTGAACTGTGAACTCCCTGATGTTCAAGCTGGTTTTAGAAAAGGCAGAGGAACCAGAGATAAGATTACCAACATCTGCTGGATCATGGAAAAAACAAGAGAGTTCCAGAAAAACATCTACTTCTGCTTTATTGACTATGCCAAAGCCTTTGATAAACTGGAAAATTCTGAAAGAGATGGGAATACCAGACCACCTAACCTGCCTCTTCAGAAATCTGTATGCAGGTCAGGAAGCAACAGTTAGAACTGGACATGGAACAACAGACTGGTTCCAAATAGGAAAAGGAGTACGTCAAGGCTGTATATTGTCACCCTGCTTATTTGACTTCTATGCAGAGTACATCATGAGAAACGCTGGACTGGAAGAAACACAAGCTGGAATCAAGATTGCCGGGAGAAATATCAGTAACCTCAGATATGCAGATGATACCACCCTTATGGCAGAAAGTGAAGAGGAACTAAAAAGCCTCTTGATGAAAGTGAAAGAGAGTGAAAAATTTGGCTTAAAGCTCAACATTCAGAAAACGAAGATCATGGCATCTGGTCTGGGAAATATATGGGGAAACAGTGGAAACAGTGTCAGACTTTATTTTGGAGGGCTCCAAAATCACTGCAGATGGTGACTGAAGCCATGTAAGCTGGAATCAAGATTGCCGGGAGAAATATCAGTAACCTCAGATATGCAGATGATACCACCCTTATGGCAGAAAGTGAAGAGGAACTAAAAAGCCTCTTGATGAAAGTGAAAGAGAGTGAAAAATTTGGCTTAAAGCTCAACATTCAGAAAACGAAGATCATGGCATCTGGTCTGGGAAATATATGGGGAAACAGTGGAAACAGTGTCAGACTTTATTTTGGAGGGCTCCAAAATCACTGCAGATGGTGACTGAAGCCATGAAATTAAAAGGCGCTTACTCCTTGGAAGAAAAGTTATGACCAACCTAGATAGCATATTCAAAAGCAGAGACATTTCTTTGCCAACAAAGGTCTGTCTAGTCAGGCTATGGTTTTTCCTGTGTTCACATATGGATGTGAGAGTTGGACTGTGAAGAAAGCTGAGTGCCGAAGAATTGATGTTTTTGAAGTGTGGTGTTGGAGAAGACTCTTGAGAGTCCCTTGGACTGCAAGGAGATCCAACCAGTCCATTCTGAAGGGGATCAACTCTGGGATTTCTTGGAAGGAATGATGCTAAAGCTGAAACTCCAGTACTTTGGCCACCTCATGCGAAGAGGTGACTCATTGGAAAAGACTTTGATGCTGG
This sequence comes from Madoqua kirkii, assembly GCA_006408675.1. Taxonomy (NCBI): domain Eukaryota; kingdom Metazoa; phylum Chordata; class Mammalia; order Artiodactyla; family Bovidae; genus Madoqua; species Madoqua kirkii. The sequence continues at coordinate 49,155 of SJYC01149170.1, read as the reverse complement.
GAGGGTTTGGGGGCAGGAGGAGAAGGGGACGACAGAGGATGAGATGGCTGGATGACATCACGGACTCAATGGACACGAGTCTGAGTGAACTCTGGGAGTTGGTGATGGACAGGGAGGCCTGGCGTGCTGCGATTCATGGGTTTGCAGAGTCAGACATGACTAAGTGACTGAACTGAACTGATATGTGGAATCTGAAAAACAAAAGAACAAACAAAATAGAAACAGGTTCATAGATACAGAGAACAAGTGGGTAGTTTCCAGAGGTGTGGGAGCATGGAGGATTGGGTGAAATAGGTAATGGTGATTAAGAGGTAAAACTTACAGTTGTAAAATATATGTCATAAAATATAATGTATAGCATAGGAATATAGTCAGTAATACTGTAATAACTTTGTATGGTGACAGATGGTTACTAGACTCATCATAGTGATAATTTTATAATGTATTTAAATGTCAAACCACTATATCATGCTGAAACTAACATAATATTGTATGAAAAATAGTGTCAACTATCAGCTGTCAATTGTCAGTTTTTAAAGTAAAATTTAAAAAGTTTAAGTTGACTTTTGCTGTCAGACAAACAAGACCTGATTCTCATCTAACTCACTGGTCATATGATCCAGGACAAATTTACATATCATAAAATTATATTAAATATTTTTTGAATTGGTGACAGAATTAAATGAATTATCACAGATAAATCGCTTGGGATAAAACCTGGCATCTAATAAGATCTAAAGATCTAGAAACAATTGCTGTCATCATTGATAATGAGTTATAAATTCAAAGATTCCCCCAAATTTTCCAGTAGACAATTTATCTTAGAACCTGATTTATATAATCAAGAGTTACAAAGTGATGTGTTGGGTAATAGTTGATCTTAAAATATATGATTAGTTCTTTGGGGCATTGTTTTTTATTGAAGTATAGTTGATCTACAGTATTTCAGGTATACAACAAAGTCATTCAGTTATGTGTGTACATATATATATATATATATATATATATACACACATACATACACACACATAATTTTTCAAATTCTTTTCCATTATAGGTTATTACAATATATTGAATACATCCCTGTGCTATACAATAGGTCTTTGTCGTTTAGCTATTTTGTATATTGCAGTGTATATCTGTTAATCCCAAATTCCCAATTTGTGCCTCTCATCCTTTCCCCTTTGATAACCATAACTTTTTCTATGTCTGTGAGTCTATTTCTGTTTTACAAAAGACTTCAATTGTATTATTTTTTTAGATTCCACTTATGAATATCATAAGATATTTGTCTTTCTCTGTCTGACTTCCTTCATTTAGTGTGATAGTCTCTAGCTCCATCCATGATGCTGCAGATGGCATATTTTCATTCTTTTCTATAGCTGAGCAGTATTCCATTGTGTGAGCATGTATGTACATGTATCTGTGTGTGTGTATATGTGTGTTAGTGAGTGTATCCACAACTTCTTTATTCATTCACCTACTGATAGATGTTTATGTTCCTGCTATATCTTGGCTACTGTAAATAGTGTTGCTCTGAACATTGGGATGCATCTATCTTTTCGAATTAGAGTTTTCCAAAGGAATTTTTAATTGTCAGATGAAGAAAATGATATCATATGCCCAACTGATATTTAGTCTGCCAATCTTCCTGAAATACTCCTCTACCAAGTTCATCTCTTAAAGGCCTTTTTGGTAACTGGAGTTTCTCATGGAATGATATGCTGTTTACCTTATCAGAGTACTGAAAATGTTTTGTGGAAAGAGAAAGTTAAAAAAAAAAAGTCTACAAGCAATAAATGCTGGTGAGGGTGTGGAGAAAAGAGAACCCTCTTACACTGTTGGTGGGAATGCAAACTAGTACAGCCACTATGGAAAACAGTGTGGAGATTCCCTAAAAAACTGGAAATAGAACTGCCTTATGACCCAGTAATCCTACTGCTGGGTATACACACCGAGGAAACCAGAATTGAAAGAGACACATGTACCCCAATGTTCATCACAGCACTATTTATAATAGCCAGGACATGGAAGCAACCTAGATGTCCATCAGCAGATGAATGGATAAGAAAGCTGTGGGACATATACACAATGGAGTATTACACAGCCATCAAAAAGAATACATTTGAATCAGTTCTAATGAGGTGGATGAGACTGGAGCTGATTATACAGAGGGAAGTAAGCCAGAAAGAAAAACACCAATACAGTGTACTAATGCATATAATATGGAATTTAGAAAGATGGTAACAATAACCCTATATGCAAGACAGCAAAAGAGACACAGATGTATCAAACAGTCTTTTGGACTCTGTGGGAGAGGGAGAGGGTGGGATGATTTGGGAGAATGGCATTGAAACATGTATAGTATCATACATGAAACGAATCGCCAGTCCAGGTTCGATGCATGATACTTGATGCTTGGGGCTGGTGCACTGAGACCACCCAGAGGGATGGTATGGGGAGGGAAGAGGGAGGGGGGTTCAGGATGGGAAACATGTGTATACCTATGGCGGATTCGTGTTGATGTATGGCAAAACCAATACAATATTGTAAAGAAACTAACCTCCAATTAAAATAAATAAATTTATATTTTTAAAAAAGCGCATTTACTAGTTTTACTCACTTTATCCCCAGGCCAAAAAATAAAAGCCCAATATTAGTTACCTTTCATATTTGACTAGGTTTTCCTGTTTCATGACTTTCGCTCTAGATGTGAATGCATTTGCCAGCTTAGTTCACAAAAGTAAATCAGGTTTGCATTCAAACTACCTCCAGGAGGCTAGTTGCAGAGCCAGGGCCAAAGAGATTTCTGGTTTAAGGTTTTTAAACCCCATGTGAGAAAGCTGTGTCAACAGGGCATCTTCTCGACTGATTTTCAATGCTTGATGACTCTCAGTGTGTTTGGATCCAAATTTGTTCAGACTCTCAAAGGACAAACGCTCTGTTCCAGTTTGTGTGGAAGGCACAATAGCCTTTAATAGTCCACAGTTCTGTGGCAATGTCCAGTTGCATAATTTTTGGTGGTCCAAGACCCTCACCTGGGGGTGGATTGAAACATGTTCTGACTTACTTTCTACCCCTCAGTGAAAAGTGTACAAAGATTTCATAGATTTCAGAGACCTCTGGTTGCCTTTATTCAGGAGGTGGTTTACAATTATTCTTTGGAACCATGTAGCAGTTTCTCCTTGGTTTCTTCCTTCAGTTGATATGTGGCTTCTGTAACAACATATCAGTACATCTTCCTTAAACCCCTGTTTCTCCTTTCATTGAACATCACGTTTGTGCAAAAAATTCTCTCTCAGCTCACAGGAGACTGTGTGTCATGGGGCAGCCCTAGCTGCCCACCTGTGAGCCCTCTGCTACTAGATTATCAGGAGATTGAGTTAGCAAGAAAGACATTGTAGCAGATTTGACACAAGCTGAAAACTCAGGTGGGCAGGAAATGCCACATTGGTTACTTCTATGAATCAAATTAAATTCCTCTCTTCACCTTCATCCAGGCTGGGGGATAATCAAAGGCAATCATCACTGAAGCTCCCTCTCCTCCTACCCTGCTCCCCACCTTCCCCACACCCCCAACACAAGCAGTCTTATATTCAGAGATAGCTCTCTGGCCTTTAACCCTCTCCAGATACTGCGCAGATCAAATCCATTCAGCCTAAATGTCTCTGTGAAGCCCAGGAACCTTGGTTCCTATAGCTGTTCATTGTTTTCAAGGTTGCTGGGTCAGATGTCTCAGGCGAAGCATCCTTTCTGCACCCCCATTCTTTTTCCACCTTTGAGCAAAACTTGGGAGCAGAGCCCATGACCCAACAACACACAGGATTCACAGAGCCCTGTCTCCTCTCTGCAAACGTCCTCCATTCTCTCACTGTCCCCTTTCCTAGCTTTAATCACTTGAAAATGAATTCATTTTCCAGAGACTTCGCTGGTGGTCCAATAGCTAAGACTCTGAGCTTCTAATGGAGGGGGCCTGGGTTCAGCCCTTGGTCAGGGAACTTAGTTGCATGCTGCAACCAAGACCTGGCACAGTCAAAAAAGATAAATAAATACTTAAGAGGAAAATGAACTCATATTTAATAATAATAATAATAATAAGAGCCAAGGAAGACTTTCAGATGGCAACTTCTGCTTCTCACAACACACACCTCTCCTGAGGCCAAGAAGCCTCATGGATTAACAAAACCATGCCCATTCTCTTGGAATGGAGTTAACATATGAGGAAGATGAAACAGAATATCTTTATGAACAACCCTGCTGTATTATAGAAGACACTGAGGCTGCCTCTAGTGTTTTTGGCTATTACAAATAAGGGACTAATAAACACTCTAGTACATGTTTTAGTTCACATATTTATGATTAGTTCATGAGGGTAAATTCCTAAAAGAGAGATTGTTAGGCCAGATGGTATGAATAAATAACATTTTACATAAATATTGTTAAACTGAACTTTCCCCCAAAGTATAGTAATTTACGGCCCAACTAATAAGGCACAAGTGTTTATTTCTCCATATCTTTATCAAACTGAGTTTGTCAATTTTTTAAACTTTGCCAAATCAATGGACATTTAAAAAATCTTGCTTTGTTTGCAACTCTTTGATTGTTAGTGATGCCAAATCCTTTTCTCCACATGTTATTTAACCATTTTAATGGCCTGTTTATATTTTGTTTACTTATCTGATGGGGTATTCTTTTTCTCACTGATTTCTGAGACTTTTGGTATATAGTAAGGCTATCAGCCTAAGATTCAGTGCCAGTCTCAAAGGGTTAAGAGACCACCCCAGTGGCTCAGACAGTAAAGAATCTGCCTGCTATGCAGAGGACATGGGTTTGATCCCTGGGTTGGGAAAATCTCCTGGAGAAGGAAATGGCAACCCACTCCAGTTTTCTTGCCTGGGAAATCCCGGGTAGATTAAGCCTGGTAGGCTGACAGTCTGTCTGGTCGCAGAGTCGGACACAACTGAGCGACTAACAAGGCCATCCTCCACTGCAATAAAATGGAGACGCCCTTTCAACAGAGGAGTCAGCGCTCTGACAACATCAGACATGGGACCTGACCTCCCCAGCTGGAAGCAGACTGACTCCTGTTACCCTCATTCTCTCCACCTGCTGGGCTCACTTCTGCAGTGTGAGACACACCATGTCACATGTGGTGCCAACACCCTACACACCCACCTAGTGAGTGAGGCTAAGGGCGCTGGCCACAAAGACTATGTATGTATGACGACTGTCTTTCTCTCTAAGTCATTACCTTAATGTAGAGTTCTTAGACCTTTTATAACACAAACTCTCAAGACAGTGTTTTGAAGCCCACCGGCCCCTTTATAGATTAGATTTCTTTTTCCTTCTGGCTGCACCGTGAGGTTTCCAGGACCTTAGTTCCTTGACCAGGGATTGAACTCTCAGCAGTGAGAGTGCGAAGTCCTAAGCTCTGGACCACCAGGGAATTCCCTGGATTTTACACATGTAATACACAGGATTACATAGAAACAAATTATGTTAAATTGTACTTATCAAAATAATTTAAAAAACAAATGTGCAATATAGAAATATATATATACACATACATATTTTATTGCCTTATCAAATAAAGAGATCTAACAATGGGTCTAATAACTACCCTAAATTTGGAATTTAGTACTGAGGGTAAATGATAGCTGTGACAGTTATCAGTTCAGTAACTCAGTCGTGTCCAACTCTTTGCAACCCCATGGATGTCAGGCTTCCCTGCCCATAACCAACTCCTAGAGCTTGCTCAATCATATCCATCAAGTTAGTGATGCTATCCAACCACTTCATCCTCTGCCATCCCCTTCTCCTCCCACCCTCAATATTTCCCAGCATCAGGGTCTTTTCTAATCAGTCAGTTCATTGCATCAGGTGGCCATAGTATGGGAGTTTCAGCTTCAGCATCAGTCCTTCCAATGAATATTCAGTATTGATTTCCTTTAAGATTGACTGATTTCATCTCCTTGCAGTCCAAGAGAGTCTTAAGAGCCTTCTCCAAAACCACAGTTCAAAAGCATCAGTTCTTCAGAGCTCAGCTTTCTTTATGGTTTAACTCTCACATCCATACATGACTACTGGAAAAACCATAACTTTGACTAGACAGACCTTTATCAGCAAAGTAGTGTCTCTGCTTTTCAATATGCTGTCTAGGTTGGTTATAGCTTTTCTTCCAAGGAGTAAGCGTCTTTTAATTTCATGTCTATCCAACCACTTCATCCTCTGCCATCCCCTTCTCCTCCCACCCTCAATATTTCCCAGCATCAGGGTCTTTTCTAATCAGTCAGTTCATTGCATCAGGTGGCCATAGTATGGGAGTTTCAGCTTCAGCATCAGTCCTTCCAATGAATATTCAGTATTGATTTCCTTTAAGATTGACTGATTTCATCTCCTTGCAGTCCAAGAGAGTCTTAAGAGCCTTCTCCAAAACCACAGTTCAAAAGCATCAGTTCTTCAGAGCTCAGCTTTCTTTATGGTTTAACTCTCACATCCATACATGACTACTGGAAAAACCATAACTTTGACTAGACAGACCTTTATCAGCAAAGTAGTGTCTCTGCTTTTCAATATGCTGTCTAGGTTGGTTATAGCTTTTCTTCCAAGGAGTAAGCGTCTTTTAATTTCATGGCTGCAATCACCATCTGTAGTGATTTTGGAGCCCCCAAAAATAAAGTCTGACATTGTTTCCTCATCTATTTCCCATGGAGTGATGGGACCAGTTGCCATGATCTTCGTTTTCTGAATGTTGAGCTTTAAGTCAACTTTTTCACTCTCCACGTTCACTTTCATCAAGAGGCTTTTTAGTTCCTCTTTACTTTCTGCCATAAGGGTGGTGTCATCTCTGTATCTGAGGCTATTGTTATTTCTCCCAGAGATTTTGATTCCAGCCTGTGCTTCATCCAGCCCAGCATTTAACATGATGCATATAAGTTAAGTAAACAGGGTGACAGTATACAGCCTTGCCATACTCCTTTCCCAATTTGAAGCCAGTCTGTTGTTCCATGTCCAGTTCTAACTGTTGTTTCTTGACCTGCATAGATGTTTCTCAGGAGGCAGGTAAGGTGGTCTGACATTCTAATCTCTTTAAGAATTTTCCAGTTTATTGTGACCTACACAGTCAAAGGCTTTGGCGTGGTTAATAATACCAAAAACAAGAGGTGGATGTTTTTCTGGAACCCTCTTGCTTTTTCTGTAATCCAATGGATGTTGGATATTTGATCTCTGTTCCCTCTGCCTTTTCTAAATCTGGCTTGAACATCTAGAAGTTCTCGGTTCACCTATGGCTGAAGACTGGCTTGGAGAATTTTGAGCATTACTTCACTAGTGTGTGAGATGAGTGCAGTTGTGCAGTAGTGCAGTAGTTGAGCATTCTTTGGCATTGTCTTTCTTTGGGATTGGAATGAAAACTGACCTTTTCCAGTCCTGTAGCCCCTGCTGAGGTTTCCAAATTCGCTGGCATATCGACTGCAGCACTTTCACAGCATCATCTTTCAGGATTTGAAATAGCTCCATCACCTCCACTAGCTTTGTTCATAGTGATGCTTTCTAAGGCCCATTTGACTTCACATTCCAGGATGTCTGGCTCTACGAGAGTGATCACACCATCGTGATTATCTGGGTCATGAAGATCTTTTTTGTACAGTTCTTCTGTGTATTCTTGCCACCTCTTCTTAATATCTTCTGCTTCTGTTAGGTCCATACCATTTCTGTCCATTATTGTGCCCATCTTTGCATGGAATGTTCCCTTGGTATCTCGAATTTTCTTGAAGAGATCTCTAGTCTGTTCCATTTGTTGTTTTCCTCTATTTCCTTGCACTGATCACTGAGGAAGGCTTTCTTATCTCTCCATGCTATTCTTTGGAATTCTGCATTCAAATAGGTATCTTTCCATTTCTCCTTTGCCTTTCACTTCTCTTCTTTTCACAGCTATTTGTAAGGACTCTTCAGACAACCATTTTGCCTTTTTGCATTTCTTTTTCTTGGGGATGGTCTTGATCACTGCCTCTTGTACAATGTCACGATCCTCCATCCATTGTTCTTCAGGCACTCTATCAGATCTAATCCCTTGAATCTATTTGTCACTTCCATTGTATAATCATACAGGCTTTGATTTAGGTCATACCTGAATGGCCTAGTGGTTTTCCCTACTTTCTTCCATTTAACTCTGAATTTGGCAATAAGGAGTTCATGATCTGAGCCACAGTCTGTCCCAGGCCTTGTTTTTGCTGACTGTATAGAGTGATAACTATAACCTAATATAAAAATGTCTGATTTCTAGTAGTGATGTAGACAACACTAACACTAATGTGGTTTATTGACTGTATTCATAATCGAAAGACCTGCTAAGTTTTAATCAGACCTGCTGGGAGTTGGAGAAACTAAGATTTTTTTTTCCCCTATCCAAGTTCATAGACATTCTGAGTTCAGAGGATTGTTGAGTCTTTTTTTTTTTTTTTAAGTTTTTATTGAATTTGTTACAGTATTGTTTCTGTTCTATGTTTTGGATTTTTGGCCATGAGGCATATGGGTGGAGTCTTAGCTCCCCAAGCAGGGATCAAACCAGTATCCCCCTCATTGGACAGCAAAGTCTTAACCACTGAATTACCAGGGAAGTTCTAAGCTAATTTTTATAAGGGGCAGAACCATCAGTGCTCATTCACATTATAATTTTGCTTCAGTACTTTAAAAGTACTTCTAAAGTACTTTTCCTTAGAAGGCCCTGGAACATTTGCCTGCCATGAATTTTGTTATACAGAAATTTTAAATTTTCATTGAGTCCAGTTTTAACTGTTTTGTTTCTGAGTTTTCTACATGCTTTATTGGTAGGCAGAGGTTTTAATCAAAAGGAAGCAAGAATGATGCTATGATAGAGCTCAGTAAAGTCAACCCTCCTTTTTGAGGCTACAGGGGTGGGGTTAGTAGAAGGCGATCTTCCTGAAGAGTCTTCTGTAACTTCTAGAAGAACTCAACAGCCCAACCATTCTGGAGGAGTCTATAAACTGGGCCCAATATGCTAATAAAGGCCTTTCATAAGCAAATATTATAAAAATATTCACCCATGTATTCTTCAGATGATTTAAATAGCATAAAAATTATTTTACTTTTTCTATCTGGAGTTTCTTTGGATGTAAAGAGTGAATTTGAAGTTTGGCTTTATTTTGAACCAAATGAATAGTTGCTAGTCTCAGTCTCATCTTTTTTCCACTGATCTGAAAGGCCATCCTTAGGATATACTGTATTCCTGTGCATATCTGAGTCTATGTCCTGAGTTCCTATCCGTTTGGTTACCCTATATGTTCTATAATGTTTACTTAATTGGCTTTATAATTCATTTAATATTGAATTCTTATGGATTACTTGGAAATGCAATATTCATGTTTTATAGCTCTGAGCTGGGAGACAAATAACAATTACCCTTTTAATGTGAAAACATTCTTTGCCTTTGTGCAGTTCACCATCTCCTCCTGTGTGTCTTTTCCCACGGGGCACAGTCACTTTTGGCTTCCTTGGAATTTCTCTTCCCAATCATTCCAACAGCATTTCTTACTTTACGTGATTTATCATCATCAGGCATTTTATGACTAAACAACTGATTCCCTAATTAGAATATGGTCTAGTCATGATGATTTGTATGTATTTAAAAAATAAAATCTTATTCTATACTTAAAGGAAATATTAATGAAGAATTATGCATCCCATGTGGTCACTGTAAATTTACTGCAACAATGGAAATCCCCAGCCTTTCTCTTTGATAAAGTTTCTATGCTTCTGACCCCTTACCTATCTCCTCCCTTCATCTTGCCATCTCACGCTATTTCAGATATCACAGTAAGTGTAATTTATTCAGAGAGTTAATGAGTCCCCTGTTAAAAGCTCTCATTGTGTATAATGTATGTGCTAAGTTGCCTCAGTTGTGTTCGACTCTGTGTGACCTCATGGACTGTAGCTAATCAGGCTCCTCTGACTATGGAATTCTCCAAGCAAGAATACTGGAGTGGGTTGCCATGCCCGCCTCCAGGGGATCTTCTCAACCCAGGGATCAAACCCATATCTATTATGTCTGTTGCACTGGCAGGCAGGTTCTTTGCCACTAGCACCACCTGGGAAGCCATTGCATATGATAGTTTTTAATTATATATTTAATTATTAGCTTAATGTTGATCTCTTTTGCTAAATTCTAAATGCCATGATGACTGTGGCCATATTTGTTTTTCTGTTTCAGCCTTCTCAGTGCCTAATTCAGAACCTGGCACATAGAGAGAGCTCCACGAATCTTTGTTGGTTAAACAGCAGTTATTTTTATCTCCAACAAGGGAGGCAGCATAACATCAAGATATGAGCTTGACTTAAAGCCAGAATGCCTGGGTCTAAATCTGATATCTGATTTATTATCTATATGATCGTGGGCACATTATTAAACTTCTCAGTGACTCAGTTTATTTCTCTATAAAATGGACATCAGTAACATGAGGTTTTACGAAGATTAGTATACAGTGTCCACAAGAACTCAATGAATGTCAGTTATTATCATCATGATCAACATTGGAGAGGAAGTTGTTTGAAGGAAAAATAAGTCATGGAAAACATTAAAAATCTCACTTCACATCAAATTCTTTCTTGGATTCTTTTGAATGAGAACAGAAACAAATAGTTTGGCAAAGATTTCTAAAAGCATCAGTTTTCCAGCAGATGAGAAGTAGATGCACCCTCCACCCTGTGCAAGCTCCTGAGCTCTTTACTCCTTTAACTAAAAGTGCTTTCTTTGAGAAAAAGTTGTATAGTCACAAGTGAAGGTCTAACAAAGCCAACAAACTTTCTGACATGATCAGTGTATTTTTGGCAGTGTCATAGATAGATTGCATAGGAGAATCATCTGAGACAGTAACTAGCAAGAAGCCTTGCATTTGCCTTCAAACTGCTAGCCAGTGATGTCAGCCACCAGCTCTCAGTTCCACAGCAAATGCCACAGTGCGGTGAGCACCACCATCAGTGTTATCTTCGCTGGCATCTTCACTACGGTATCTGAGCATCTACCAGTTTAAACTTCATGGAAAGTGTTTCCTGTTGTGAGCTATTTCTCTACTGAAGTATGCTTGATTGATATACTTGTAACATTTCTGTGGAAAGTAAAAATTAACCAAAAGTAGTTCCTTCTTCAACTGTTAAAGAAATGCAGTTCACAACCACCAGGATAAGCAACATATATAGCATTTAAACTACTAAAAACTTAACCTAATTGTACCACTTACCCTTATATTACATCAAAATTCTTCAAAAATTAAAGATGACCTCTTGCTGTATGCCTGACAGCTCATACCTCTTCCTTCCTAAAAGTCCTTTCAAGATGCTTCCAGAAGACTGGCTTGATCCTAGAAGGATATGGAAGTGATTCACAGTACTGAGAAGACTCACTGCTTCCTGTTGGCCTTCCTGCCTCAGGCACTTCTTATAATCTGCAGCTTCAGCATTCTGCAGTAGATGGATGCCAGGGCTCAAAGCAATCATGATCGCGGTTACGGCAGGCACAAATACACACAGACCACAGAAGGAAGAATAAAGACAAGAAGGCATTGAAAGACACAGCTGGAAAAACTGAAAGCTTCTTCAGATCCATGAGAACCCTGATTTTGCTTAAAAACAGAGGAGCAGCAGTTTGAATCGTGGTACAGCAAAAGCGTTGATGAAGGACAGGGAAGCCTGGCATACCGCGATCCACGGGGCCACAAAGAATTGGACACAACCGAGCGGCTGAACTGAACTGACAGGAAAAGAATGGGAAACAAACTTCACTCCTGTTAATTTAGCCCTTTCCCTTTTATATTTCTATTTCATCAGAATTCAGAATGGCTAATAGCAGCATAGAGGAGGCCTCCAGGTCAAGACAAAGGTGGCTCAGGGAGCCACGCTGGGCTTCCCATATAAGATACTTACTGATCCTTGAAAAGCAGGGGATGAGGGCACGGCAGCCTCTCTATTCAGAGCAGCCATCCTGGAGGACCTCAGGCCAGATGTCCTGGCAGCAACCACATCCAAACATATCAAGGTGGCAAGCATCACACCCCTCCCGTGCAACCTGCCTTTCCTGGAGATGCACATGCGAGGTCTCTCCTCAGGCAGCTGTTGCTGCTCATTGTGCAATTCCACGTGTGCACAATTCTCTGATGGAGAAGAAGGGATAATGGGGAGAATTTAGATACCTGAGTTTCTTACTGCCTCAAAACTCTACATGTTTGAATGACTTTCCAGTAACAGGGGCTTGCTTCACTATGAAAAATATAATTTTTCCTCTCTTTAATTTTATTTCTGCAAGTTAGAAGTGTAATGACCGTTTTGGAAACTGATTTCTGCACTTGGTTTTAGGTGTTAATAAATTTTTGAAGATGTTGTTAATATTGAAGCAATGGGTTTGAACTTAGTTGACTATTTTTCATTGTGATGCTTAAGTTGTAGCAAGAAACAAGTGGTTTTATACAGGTTTATTTCCACTTTAGAGAATAGCAGGTTAATATCCAAAACTTAAAAACGAAGATGAAGAAGAGCCAGAGAAGGGGATAAGGGAAAGAAGAGACAAAAGGAAGAGGAAATAGGTGGAAGAGAGGTAGGGAGCACAGGAGGACAGGGGGGATAACTGAGAATGAGGCAGTGGGGGATCCTGTTGAAAGATGCTTAAAGGAAGTGATATTGATGAGAAACCAGCAAGCGCCATGAGGCTGCTGAAGAGGAGTGGGTGGATTGATATGAATCCACTCCTGGCTGCCCCGAACTTTTGAGCAAGCATTCATTTGGTCATCTGTGGGCAGAAGGGCTGCCGCAGACCAGAGCTCAACACTAAAAAGAAGAACAAGAAAGCATGGCCCGTGCTCCCGCACCAGGCCCAGCTCATAGCACTCTCAGTCAAGACTCCTCCTGGGCAAGAAACTTGGCCTAAAGCACCCCAACATCACCAGCACTCACTAAATGTTAAAGAACACAAATACTGGAATTTCTTTGAAAATATCTAGCTGTTTCTCTTCAAATGTGGATTGAGTTTTCTTTCGCAATATGAACGATGTTCTTGCCAATTTTCAAGTTTACAGCTCCAGCTGTTAGGGGGTTATGTAAGAGCCAAAGTGATCAAAGGGCCTCATGAGTGGAAAATGCATTTTTCCCCTTGGTTGCATAACTCCCCAATGGAATGGGCTCTGTAATCGAAGCATTGTCTGCCCACTCCTCCTGCCCCTCACTGCTCCTCCACAAGCAAAAATGAAAGAAAGAAGGAAAATTCACGTTGGTGAGAATAAAAGGTTATAAAAAATGTTGCTGGACTCACATTTAGAATGTCCAAGCATTTTTCAAAAGAAAGTTGCAGGTAACTTTTATGAGTAATTACAAAAATAGTAACTAAATAAATTCCCCTCAACTCTAGGGAGCTTTCTCTAAAGCATATGAAATCATTACATTAAAAATATAGTTCCTTATAGCTCGCATGGCATTCTAATGTCATTATTTTCTGAATGTCACTCTTTCTGTTGGTCTTTTAGTCCTTTCAGAACAGGGAACTTATCTTTGTGTTGTAGCCTCCCCAGTGCTTAGCATACAATAAGATCCAATAAATAGCAAATGTTTGAATAAGGATTTAGAAAACGTGACCACAGTCATATATCTGCAGAGACCTAGACATGATGTAATGACAGCTTTTCTAAGTAGAATTAGAGGCTAAACAGGTGGTATTTGCCCTTATTTCTTTTTACCTTATGGACCTGATTTCAAAAGGATAATGAAAGCTGGGCAAAGTCAGGTGGCAGAGTGGACAAAGGTGACAGTCTTTGTAAGCCCTTAGAAATAACCCCAGAATTTCTTTGGGGTTTCAGGCACCAATGGCTTGTCCTTTCCACTTCTGGAAATGACAGCTACCAGACTGTGTTTACCCCTGCCCAGAGTCTCAGTGGTTAATGATTATGGAAAGCCTGGGCCCAGCTGGCACCAAGTTCCCTTAAAAATGGCCCAGTTATCAGTCGGCAAATTACAGTCCCTGATCCAGAATATACTCAACCAAGAGAAAGGTTAATTTATATTTATAACACTTCAAATATCCAGGGAGATCCATCCACAGTGGGTAGATTCACTCCAGTGAGAGGAAGGAGAAGCCAGGGAGGAATTCCAGAGGGCTAGTGAAGCAGACTGGGAGGGGGGCAGGACGAGAGGACATCGGTCCTTGCTAACTTAAACCACACTGCCTCTTCTTTGAGGCAGGACTGGCCCTCTTTGCCTTGCTGGTGTTTCCTCTCCACCATCCCTAGTTGGTCTTCCATTTTTCTGGTCTTGATCATCTATTGAATGCACCGAAAAAATTTTCAATTAGAGGACACTTCTAGCTCTCAGATTATCCCATATCTGTGTATTTTAATGTATTTTTGGGCTTCCCTTGTGTCTTAGCTGGTGAAGAATCTGTCTGCAATGTGGGAGACCTGGGTTCTATCCCTGGGTTGGGAAGATCTTCTGAAGAAAGGAAAGGCTTCCCACTCCAGTATCCCGACCTGGAAAATTCCATGGACTGTGTAGTCCATGGGGTCACAAAGAGATGGACACAACTGAGTGGCTTTCACTTCGCTTCTCATGGGTCTAGATTCACCCTTTATCTCTTAGGACCCCCCCCTGTTACAGAGAACCATTCAATTACTTTCATTGTTTCACTCTCCTGTTCAAAGGCTGAAAATTTCCTCCCACCCTCCCCTGGCCTACTAAATGAAGATCTGTGCCACCTAGCATGGCTCTCATCAGCCCTTCCAACTGTGGTCTAAACCCTCCTCTTTCGCCTTCTCTGTTCCCCTGCCTGGAAACACTGCCTCCTTCTGAATCATGCCCGTCTTTTGACATCCTGAGTACACCTGATCTCATTTTTCCAAGCCATGGTAATATTTTAGGCCTCTCAGTTCCTGCAGAATGACCAAAGGCTCGTGTTCTCTCAGCTTTCCATGCCTTGTAGACCCAGGGGTTACCTCTCTCTGTTTAAAACACAGTGGCTCCTAAATGTCACAGACCCTAAGTGAGCCCTAGTGAGACTGTGTCAGAGGCCCAGCCTCAGGCCAGTGT
This sequence comes from Madoqua kirkii, assembly GCA_006408675.1. Lineage (NCBI taxonomy): Eukaryota > Metazoa > Chordata > Mammalia > Artiodactyla > Bovidae > Madoqua > Madoqua kirkii. The sequence goes on along the minus strand of SJYC01149170.1, from coordinate 34,077 downwards.
GGCCACCTGGTATTTCTGTCATCTGGCTCACACGATTTCTAACCTGGTATGGAAGGGACAGGTACACGACCTAGTAAGACATGCTAGAAAACTGAGATTTCGAATTGTTTTGATCATGTGTTCAACAGTATTTATGCCTACGAACACAGATTATTTTTGTAACACTCGTAGGAGGGAAAGTTTAGCCAAATCTTGCCTTCAGAGTGCCTATAGATGTTGACTCTACTTTGTATCGATGGATGATTCTTGATCAAAGGTTGAGGCCCCCCATGCCAAAGGATAGGGTAGATCAAAATTTCTGGGAAATGCGAGGTTTTTGTGGTTATTCAAAAGATAAAGGTCTAAGAAAACTAGCAACTTACTCTCTCTTACAAATTGCCTTATGTAAAATGGGGAAAACAATTGACCATGGGTTCTTATGAGAATTAAATAAGACAAGATCTATGAAAGTATTTGAAAATGGTAAGATTTACTTAAATATAGCCTGTGAGTATGTATGAGGTTCTCATTATCTGAGGTTAACTAGTACAAGAAAAAGCTTTGACAAAATCCATTTAAAAGAGGGCCTAAGTGGACATAGAAAATGGTGGGAAATAAAAAGTTCAATTTAAACTTGGCTTTGAAAATTATAACTAAAAATTATGAAGCCAACTTATTTACATTACATCTAATAAACTCTAGATTACTATTGTGGCTATGTGTTAAATCTTAGGACAAAGAACTAACACAACTAATCAGGATTTTGGGCATAATTTATCTAATAAAATTGCTTCATAGCACAATACGATTACTTTTACTTCAGGTTTGGATTTCTCAATGTGCCCATAAAAAGGATTATCTTTCAAAGACATTCAAAAATGTGTCCACTTTATTAAGGACCGCTTTCTCTTCGAAAGTCCCATCATGTCATCATCTTCAGTTTTTCTCTTCTTCAATAATTTACTGATAAAACCCTATTAAACTTTTACTTGTTGAGACCTTCCTTTCTGGTTGACTATACCTCCAACTTCAATTCAACCCATGTTAGAAAATTCTGAATATTTTGTAAAGTTGTAAATTTACTTCAATTTTTCCTTGTTTTCCCATCCGCTTACAATAACATCTGGTTATTAAAAAACTATTAGACAAAAACACTGCTATTTTGAGTGAAGGTAGATTTTAGATTTAAACAGAGAGGAATGTTAGAATGGGCCAATTCATATTATAATTGGTCACTTTATTAGTTTTTTGTGTTATGATGACTTGTTTCCCACTGCAACTTTGTCCCTCTAAGGCTTTGGGGAAATGCATTTGCAGGTTATGTGTACTCTGTCTCATTTTTCATAATTCTTGTGTCGTCATGTACTTAATGCCTTACTGAAATAAGTGCTAGGTTACTTTTGACTGAAAAAGTAATTGATTGATCAAGTGAGTGAATGGGAAAGCTGAAGGAAGAAATGGACGAACAGCCATAGGTTCCCACTGCAGATTTTATACTGTTAGTAAGAAAGTCACACACAAGAATAGCTGATCTCAGTGAAACAGGCAAACATAATACCAGAGATGAAACAGGCTTGAGATTTGGATCCAATTTTTCCGTTTGCAAAACAGAACCAATTTGTCCAGGGTTCATGCTGGAAAATGTGTGGGTTCTCACTAGGTCTATCCCTTGGAGAGTTGTAAATGACTAATATTTATAAGAGTAATTGCAATAAAAACTCACACCTACCCTATAAAGGGGATCAACTTTGTTCCTTATACACATTATGTTAGAGATTCTCACATCAGGGAGTCCAAGGGCTCTGCAGATCTATAGCAAGAGCGTCGTCATCTCAGGGAAACATTTTACTTAGAGACTTGGAGAAGTGGAAGAAGGATTGTATCTTTGGCTAGAATATAAACTAGCTCTACAATTTTACAATAAAACTTATTTTGAAGAAATTTTACTTTTTTACTTCTGTGGTGGTCCAGGAGTTAAGGATCTGCCTTCCAATACAGGGAGCTCAGGTTTGATCACTGGTTGGGGAACTAAGGCCATCCACCACAACAAGCCCATCCATCCACATGGCTGCAATAACAGAAGGCCCACATGCCACAACACAGACCCACAGAGACTTCCCATAGTCCAGTGGTTAAGATTTTGCTTTCCAATGTAATGAGCGCAAGCTCAGTCCCTCATTGGGAAGTAAGGTCTCACAATCCTTGTAGCAAAAAAAAAGGTTTTGGTTGTTTTTGTTTTTTTAACTTTTGCAGAAGGTCTTGAAGGTATGTATGCAGCAAGCACCACCCCCCCCACACACAACCCATCCCTTAGGTGCCCATCCCACTTCAGTGGAAAATTTAGCAAGCTTTCCATCTGGCATGTCATCCTTTCAACAACTCTACCATGTATACATCATTATCTTTGGTTGTATATGAAGAAAATGAGCTACACAGGAGTTGCAAATGAGAGTTTTCAAACTCCTCAGTGATAGAATCCTGCTTTCCCCTAACTGTATTGTCTGGTAGTAAGATGACCCTTCCTGTTCCCATGACTGACTGCATTTGTCTTTCTCTTTGAGTCTCTTCTCCACGTGCCCAATCTCTACAACAATTCTAGGTGCCTAGAGAAAAAAAAATCTGAGAATTTGTCTTTACACCTTAGGGTTCTACAGTGACTAGGTCAATTCAGACTAGCTGATTTGAAAAGAGGACTATTGAGACAGGGGAATGGAATTAATCTTAGAATGGAATTTCCCCACAGACGGATTGGAATATTACTTGAGGTGTTGGTGCCCTTCCATCCAATGATATTGAATGAAAAATTGTACACATGTCAGGCCAGTTCCTTTTCAAAGGATTGACCAAAAAGGTATCAAGAAATATTGTCGCAGCCCACTTTCCGAACTTTCCAGATACAATTGGTGACTGGGGAGCCAGGCAGGTAAGGAGTCTGCTAGCAGCAGAGAACAGAAGCTTGCCCACTGCCTCATTAGATCAAGGACTCTTGAGGCCCATTTAACAGTAGACACTCTTTCACCAGAGTGAAAAAGAATGAATGCAAAAAGATGAACAATATCTTTAGATAGCTCTAGGAAAGGTCTTGGAAAAGGCAATGGCACCCCACTCCAGTACTCTTGCCTGGAAAATCCCATGGACGGAGGAGCCTGGTGGGCTGCGGTCCATGTGGTCGCTAAGAGTCAGGCATGACTGAGCAACTTCACTTTCACTTTTCACTTTCATGCATTGGAGAAGGAAATGGCAACCTACTCCAGTGTTCTTGCCTGGAGAATCCCAGGGACAGAGGAGCCTAGTGGGCTGCCATCTCTGGGGTTGCACAGAGTCAGACACAACTGAGGCGACTTAGCAGCAGCAGCAGCAGGAACGGTCTTTGCCCTGAGGGAGTACCCAGATCCATTCCTAAGTCCTGAGGTCTGTTGTCTCAGCATCCTACAGAGCTGAAATATTAGCCCTGCTCTCACCTCTCTGAGTACAGAAAGTAGACCCATTACCCGCAGAAATTTGGTTGGTTTTTCAACATTTTAGCAGAGTCACTCGGCTCTTCTAAAGCACAGGAATTTATGAGTTGAAAACAGGCTTAGAATCTCCAGGATTGGGCCAGCACTCCAATTTGTGGATAAACCACAATAGGACATAATATTCTTCCTTGCTCAGTTCATATGTAATTCTGGTTTGAATATGTCCATACTTGTGGTTTCTATTTCTGACCTAGTTTTGCTTCCTAAACTTCAAAACATTTGAGTATGAATCTCTCCACTGCCCTCTCTTGCTCTTTTTCCTGTGTATGCGTGCGTGTGCGCGCGCGCGCGCGCACACACACACACAGACTTCATCACAAACACTTTATTTCTTTTATTGGGATTTCTTTTTACATGACAATTAGAGGATTGCAGAAAGCAGATGTTGGTGGCCTTATCTGACCAGTTAACTGGGGCTAAGGAAACTATGACAGAATTTGTTTATCTGGATCTTTGTCCCAAAAAGCAAACAGGCAGGAGCCTACGTTGAGGCTATTAAGTGAAGAGTAAGCTATTGTTTGTAAGAAGAATTGTGAGAAGAGGGCAAATTGATAAATAACAAGCATTTATGTGGTACTGACAATTTGACAGGTACCTTCCTATGTATCTTAAATAACACTCACAACAAGCTTGCTATATGCAGAACAATGACTGTCCCTACCATACATTCCCTCCAGAGGAGAAAGTTGGGGCACAAAGATGTTAAGTCACTTGCTTAACAGCTAACTAACAGTGGAAGGAGAATCTGAGCCCAGGCATTTAGGTTGCGAAGTGAAGAGAAGTGAAGTCGCGCAGTCGTGTCTGACTCTGCAACCTCGTGAACTGTAGCCTTCCAGGCTCCTCCGTCCATGGGATTTTCCAGGCAAGAATACTGGAACGGGTTGCCATTTCCTTCTCCAGGGGATCTTCCCAACCCAGGAATCAAACAGGGGTCTCCTACACTGCAGGCAGACTCTTTACCATCTGAGCCGCCAGGGAAGCCAAGTTAATGCTCATTACGATGCACCAGTCTGCTTTGCTAGCTTTATTTATTCATCCATCATAGCCTCAACCCTCTATTCTTTTATTCTTCCTTCCACTCTCTTTTTTTCTTCTTTTTTCTCTCTGTCCCGCTGTTTATCCCAACAGGAAACCAATTCTTTTTTAAGCATTTGCTATACTTAATCTTGCAAGCTGTTCCTCATTCATTCAGCAGATAAGAGGACATTTCTATTGAAGATACTTCAAGATAGAAATAAGATTTGCCTACTTAAAGTATACAAAGAAAATGCAATTTCTTTTCTTTGTAAGTCTTAGAAGAATATTTCTTCTGGGGGGTTAATAAAAACTTCTTTACTTTGCTCTTACTTCCTGGATTGCAAAAAACTCTTTTAAGATTTTGTCTTTATCAATCTTCCTTAAAATTTTAAGGGCTCGAGTCCAATAAGTGGGTAGCCCATGTATCAGCCACTGAACTGAAGCCATTGCTGGTTCTTTATTCTATCCTCTGAACTGTAGTCATTTCCATGGTAATTTTCTTATTTTTGTGGTGTGTTTTTTTGAGATTCTGTTTTTGAGCTTCCCATCAAACCAAAAACAGATTTCTCTTTTCCATTCCAGCCCATTCTGTTCTTTTAAGGTGGAGGACAGCTGTGAGGTAGGGCTGGTTTCCGCTGCCTACTAGACTGTCAGCTGCTGGAAGGCTGGGACCAATGAGAGCATCTTTGTTTCCTGGTGCCTGGCAATGCCTAGCATGTAATAGTTGCTTAGTAATTGCAGGTTAAAATGAATTAAACAGTGAAACGGGAATCCTTTTCTCCATGTTGGCCATCTCCCTATTTCAGACTTTGGATATAACACCCCCCTGTAGTTTACCAAGAATTCTTCTCCACTGTATATGCCATTATTAAATTAGTAGAATTCCAAACTGAGAACGGGTTGATATGTCAGTGAACTTCTTTTTGTTCAAGATATCCTCTGCCAAACTTTTGAATCAAAACCCAGTCTCAAAATGTTACTAATTCCTAAAGATTGATGATGGATACATGAAGATTTATAATATTATTTTCTCTACCCTTGTATATTAGGAAATTTTGCATAACTTGTTAAAATCTGCCTACATTGGATGATACAGTTAAATTAGGATAATGGTGATTTTAAAGGAAGTGGTTAGTATAACAGAGTATAATTTTGAGTATGCACTCAAATTTTCTAGGCATCATTGCAAAAGAAGCTATTAATATTTTTTTTACCCATAGTGGAGTACTGATTTAAAAGGTTAGTTAGAGATTGCAAAACCATTTTAATTTAAATAATGGCTTCTTTGGAAATAATATTTATTCTTTATCTTCCTATGGAATGCAGTGGCTGGGGGTCTGTCTTACAGCAAAGTGATCAATCTGTTCTAAAATGCTGAAGGAATCTAGGTTGTAATGCTGATATTTTCTAAGGACTTAAATATGAAATGGTACCAGTGAGAATATACACTGGAAACTTTCAGCGTATATGGTAACTCTGTGTGTATGCATGTGTGTGGCTATATGTTAGATAAATATTTACAGCAAGAGAACTTTCCACTTAAGGGAAATGGGGGAAATGTTAGCTATAGCCATTAAAATTGCAAACATTAATGGCTCAGGAATGTTCAAACAGCAGGTTCCTGTTTCTAGCCCTGCAATTAGACTCTTCTATACAGTTGTGTTAATTGAATAACAGTCTTTACAATGTCTTTATCTAGGTTAATATATCCACTTCAAAGAGACTGGTCAATGGCTTTTTGTGGTAATAGTGATCTTTAGTTTATTGGGATCTTCTTGAAAAATCAAAGTAACCTACACAAGGAAAGGAGGTAAACTTAAGCTAGAATTTTTTGATGTTTGGGATTTTTAGAGGAAAGTGGGATCTAAGTTACATAAGCCTGTGACTCAGTATACTATACATATTTCTGAAGTTCTCTAGTGTCTCAGTTTCCCACTTTGTTTAACACGCAGAGATCATTCAGTTTAGAACTGAAACCCACAGTTTAGAAATACAAGGATTATTCTTACACTTGCCATCAGTGTTTTTCCTCAAATATGCAATATCTAAAGAAACTGATCCAAACTCCTGACAAAAAAAAAGCACGCTTATTCCTACCTGAAATTTAGTTCCTTCTTTTTTTGGAGGAGAACTGGTTTACCATATGTATTCCTATAATAGTGTGAAGATCTAAGAAACTTCTGAAATTTAGTATTAGCAGAGATAACATGTCCACTTACATAGATGTGAGGACGGGAGCATCAGAGGAGATGTGAATGCATCCTCAAATCAGATGAGATGGCTGGTGGGGATACTGGTGAGATTGGCTACTCCTACATGTGGAACCCACATCCCCAACAGAATGTGCATGAGGAAGCCACAGTCATCTTCAACGAATGGAAAAAAAGAAAACAAAAACTTGAGTTCTCTCCAAAATCAGAGCTTGGCAGGGTTTTGGACCAGGCATTCAGCAATATGAATAGCTCATTTTCAGACGCTGTTCACATCTTATCTGATTTGAATTGATTCAGTATGGTTTCTCCAGAAGACTTTAAAAACCAAGTAAATATTAAGCTGTTCTCACTGTGTTAGCCAAACACAATTAATATTGCTTTGTATAATCCTAACAAACTAAGATCCTACAAATGGAACATTCTGAGTTTCTCTGACCCACTTCAAATGAAAGTATATGCAACTGAAGCCAATTCCATGACTAGCTGGGCATAGTCAGAATTATTTGTTTTAACATTACTTTGCTTCATGTCTCCCTGTTAAGGATATGCCCAACTATCAACCAGTCTGAAGCTAAAATACCCCAAACTATGGCATTTAACTGTTAGTCCTTGTGGGAGGACAATCTTTGATCACAAATCCCTTTGGCCATCCACTCTGTGTTACCAGATCAAAAATAGGGGTATTTATTTCATTTGGCAAAGATTGGAAAATTAAATCAACACATCACCAAACACAAGCTCCAGAAGATGTGGCTCAGACAAGGATCATAGCGCAGTCCCAGAGAAACAGTTTTTTATGGCACATAAAGTTTTTATTATACCTAAATTCTAAATTTATTTTTAATTCTTTTCAAGTCAGTCAGTGGGAGGATTGCTGCTGATAGCAAATTACAGATTGTAAAAATCATTCCACAGTGAAGCAACATCTTTTTCCACACTGACTATGGTCCAGGTTCTCATACCCTTGTTCTTACCACACTGGGTCATGGCCAGGTATGTTGGAGTTTAGACAAATCCAGCCAGCTAAGGAAATCCTAAATGATAGTTCTGTCACAATGTTCTTACCCTTCTTCCTCCCAGACCCCAAACCATTGGCTTCCTTGCCACTGGGCCAGGATATATCCTTCCCTCCTTCCCTTCTCCAAACAATGACCAGCATTCTGCACAGTTCTTGGCCCATGGTTTGGCTCATACTCCCGGGACTTTGGAATTCATCTAGCAGTGAGGCTCTCATAACCCAAACTTCCTGTGCAGACTTCAAACACACACACAAACACTGGGACCAGAGCTCATGGAGCAAGAAAATAACACAAAGTACACAAACTCTCTCCCCAAACCTGCCAGCAACATCCTAATAAATCCCGCCTTGTTTCCCCAGTGGAAGAAACACTTCTGGGATCACTTCTTTTCTACTTGTGAGATGAAGCATCCTCCAAACCCCAAAAATGTAGCCTAGATTCTTCATAGGCAGCCTCCTTACTTAGCTACACTTTCTGAAATTAAAAGTTACTCTTTGAAGATATTAACAAAATTTCCATTTTTAAGCACCCAATTTTACTTCCCCACAAATCTATTTACTTTCTGCAAAAGCTTATACTCTGATAGAGGATATTTACACACACACACACACACATATACATATATACATACATACATGTATAGGCTTCCCTGGTGGCTCAGTGGTAAACAATTCGCTTACCAATACAGGAGGTGTGGGTTTAACCCCTGGTTGGGAAGAGTCCCTGGAAAAGGAAATGGCAGCCCAATCCATTCTTGCCCGGGACATCCGAAGGACAGAGGAGCTTGGTGTTCTATAGTCCATGGGATTGCAAAAAGATTGGACACAGCTTAGCAAGTAGATAACTAAACAGCAACAATACACACACACACACACACACACACACACACACACACATCACACAATAAATATACAGGACCCGGGTCTCTTCTTGCAAAGACTTTAAAGAATTGCAGTTGGATTTTCTGCTTAAGGGGTGGAAAAGCCTCCTGGGAAAAGTAAAATTTGAATCCTACTCTAAAAGGATACATTCAACCAATGCACACTTAGAAAAAGTTCTTCCTATCTCCAATCACACTTTCTGAGGAAGGAATGTGAACTTTGAAGAAACTGCAGGGATCTGAGGCTGAAAGTCACTACTTTGGGAGGAGGGGAACCGAGATTCAGCTGGTCCACACTTCGCAAATCCAGTGTTTGAACAGCCAAGGATTGACTGTGCTCACTCATCTCACTTCTTTTCCGTGCCCCCCGCGTACTTTTTAGTAGCAGCTCTGAGTTCCATAGGCAGAAATTCCATTGAATAGATCTAGTTCTGGCTTTAGACAAGGGAGTCTAAACTTCATTTTTGTTTGTCCTGTTGATGAGTCTGTTCAAAATCACTGGAATGGCAAGTCAAAGGAAATGTTATGATTTCTCTCTCATCCACCAGGGTCAAACGATTTCCCTCCTTTTGCTATGGATGGTGGAGGCTCTCATCAAAAACCCTTAATGTTTCCTTCATTTCTGGACCTGTCTTCTGGCTATGTGATGAAATTCTTTCTAGAATTGAAACTCATGACTTACCAAAAAGTCTCTGGCAAAAGTAAACACACTTTCTATTTATGGACCAATAGTAGAAAATGTCATTAGAGCCCAAGTACTCATAAGAAAATTAAGATCCTTGGGTATCAGGACCTCAAAACAACATGGTATCCAGCAAGTCATATTTTCCATCAATAAAAGTTCTTAAAACTTGTGCAAACATTAATTAAACAAAGATCATAGAGCTCCAGATAATTAAAAAAGCATTGGCTCCCAAACATTAAGGATAACTGTGATAAGATGAATAGGTTTGAGCAAGTTTCTTAAAAGTGCACTGAACCAAACCGTTAGGAACTGGGTGGTGCCTTACTCTGGACCAGAGGCCATGAATGAGTCTTCTTAGGTGATATGATTAGGGAAAACCTGATAAAAATCCACTTAGTTCTTCTTTTGGAAGAGGTAAAATTTATACCATCAGAGATTCATTATTTGGGGATAGGATTTTTGTTATTAATTTTTAATGAAATGCACATACTCCGGGGAAGCAGTATGACCTTAGCATTAGCAATCACTTGAAATGGCATATCAATAACTTCTCTAGAGGGTGAGAAAAATGAGTCAGAGGGAATGAATTTTGGTTGAAAGTTACTTTTCACTGTGTCAGAAAGGGGCTCAGCAGAGTTAAAAAGATGAGCGTAATAAATCCTATTAAGAGGAATCCTAGATCACCAAAAATTTAACAAAAAGTAATAAACCTCTAGTGGCATGATTTCCTCTCTTCCTCAGATTATAATACCCATCCAGATCTCCTTCGGCAAAGACTTAGGATGATTGTAATTAGGCTGTTTTAACTGCATTATCTACATATGCTATTAATACAGAACATGCATGGGCACATATACAGTTTTATAACATGCACGCCTGTGGGCCTCTCCCTCAGGATGTTTCCACCCTTCCCTCCCCAGACAAAGGATAAGATAGCCAAGCAGCCAGTCAGCCCTTCTGGAGGCATTAGAGCCATTATAGCCTTGTTCATAACAACTGCTCAAAACTCCGTATTTTCCTGCTCATTTTGCTCCTGTTTTCTGTGCCTCCTTTCTTCCAGTTCGGCTCAGCCCTAACTGGAAATTGAGCCACATGTCTGCTCTTGCCTCTGTATTTTGAAGGTGAAGTTTGTTCCTTTGGTTCTGTTTTAGAGCTGATTTAAATTCACCATCCAACAATTTTGCTTCTTGAGCGCTGGGTAAAATCTCTACAAAACACAGTTTGGCTTCACCCTTGGCCTGAGGGGCTCTGGGGAGGCAGGATCCCAGGAGCCCTTATTGATGCACCTCTGCCGCTGAGGTCAGTGTGTTCCATTTCATATTCTCATGATCTCCTCTTCCCACAGAGAAGAGATGATGGAGATCTTCACTTCCAGTTACTGTCAGCCCAAAGAATCTTGGAGAATTTATAGCAGGGAAGGTTATAGTAACATTTTAATGGTATTTATTTGTCTGTCTTCACCCTAATTACAAAAATAGCAGGTCACTGGAGAAAATCTGTAAAGTGAAAAAAAGATAATCTAAAATTATCCATAATGCTGTCTTCTAGATATAATATCTGTTAACATTTTAGTTTATAAATTTCCAATGTTATTTCTTATATCTAAGTACATTTGCATAGCAAATTAGTCACACTAGTAACTCTGTTTTCACTTAATTTTATCTAATATATTCAATTACTATTTCCTTTAACTGATTATATTAAATTTGAAAATCTTATAAAACTTCATGAATTCAATATAATGGAAATCTGGTTGTGAATAAATATGACAGATGCAATTAAATAAGTAAGGCTACTGAGATAACAGTAAAGCATAGTATAAACATGACTTAGTGATCTAGACTCTTCAGGCAGTGTCAGTTATGGGTAGCAATCTTCAGACCATAAGACAGAACCTCTTTCTATAGCATTGAACTTGGAATCAAATACCCTGGTATGAGTTGAAATCAGTGGTACATCCTTCAACAAATTCCTTGGACTTTCTTTTTTAATTTTGGAATATTGGAATGTAGTTGAATAGCAATGTTAGTTTCACATATACACAGAATGATTCAGTTATATATATACATACATATATACGTGTATCTATTTTCTTTCCAATGCTTTTCCCATTTTGGTTATTATAGAGTATTGAGCAGAGTTCCTGTGCTATATAGTAGATCCTTGTTGGCTATCTATCTTAAATATAACATTGTGCACATGTCAATCCCAAACTCCCAATCTGTCTCTCCCTGCAGCCATCCTTCCCCCTGGTAACCATAAGTTCATTCTCTAAGTCTGTGAGTCTGTTTCTGTTTTGTAAATGAGATCATTTTTTAAAATTCTGCATATAAGCAATATCATTATATATGTCTTTTTCTGCCTGACTTACTTCGCTTAGTATGCTAATCTCCAGGTGCATCCACGTTTCTGCAAATGGCATTCTTTCATTCTTTCTTATGGCTGAGTAAGATTCCATTGTGTAATTGTACCACATCTTCCTTATCCATTCATCTGTTGATGACAGTTTCTCCCGTATCTTGGCCATTGTAAACAGTTATGCAGTGATCATTGGGGTGCGTGTATCCTTTTGAACCATGATTTTCTCTGGATATATGCCCAGGAATGGGATTGCAGGATCATATGGTAGCTCTATTTTTAGTTTCTTAAGGAACCTCCATACTGTTCTCCATGGTGGCTGTACCAATTTACATTCCCACCAACAGTATAGGAAGGTTCCCTTTCCTCTACACCCTCTCCAGCACTTATTGTTTGTAGATTTTTTGATGATAGCTGTTTTTACTGGTGTGCAGTGATATCTCACTGTAGTTTTGATTTGTATTTCCTTAATAATTAACAATGTTGAGCATCTTTTCATGTGTTGGTTGGCTATCTGTATGTCTTCTCTGGAAAATCTCTGTTGATCTTCAGCCCATTTTTGATTGGGTTGTTTCTTGGCTATTTAGCTGTTTGTAAGTTGTGAAGATTAATCCTTTGTTGGTCATATCATTTGCAAATGTTTTCTGCCATTCTGTGCTTGTCTTTCCATTTTGTTTATAGTTTCCTTTGCAAGCAAAAGTTTTTGAGTTTAATTAGGTCCCATTTGTTTATTTTTATTTCCATTACTCTAGAAGACAGATTGAAAAGCATATTGCTGCAGGTATGTCAAAGTGTTCTGCCTGTATTTTCCTCTAAGAGTTTTACGGTATCCAGCCTTACATTTAGGTCCATTTTGAGTTTATTTTAATCCATTTTGAGTTTATTTTAATCCATTTTGAGTTTATTTGTGTTTGATGTTAAAGAATGTTCCTATTTCATTTTTTTACATATAGCTGTCCAGTTTTCCCAGCACCACTGATCGAAGAGATTGTCTTTTTTTCATTTATCTAGTCTTGCCTTCTTTGTCACAGTTCAATTGACCATAGGTCCATGGGTCTATTTCTGGGCTTTCTGTCCTGTTTTGACATGTATTTCTGTTTTTATTTGTGCCAGTTCTGTGCTGTTCTGATTACTATAGCTTTGTAGTATAGTCTGCAGTCTACAGTCAGGGAGGCAGATTGCTCCAGCTCCATTTTTTTCTTTCTAAAGATTGCTTTGGCTATTCAAGGTCTTTGTTTCAAAAAATTTTAAGATTTTTTTTTTGTTCTAGTTCTGTGAAAAATTCCATTGGTAATTTGATAGGGATTACATTGAATCGTAGATTGCCTTGGGTAGTATAGTCATTCTGACAACATTGATTCTTCCAGTCCAAAAACTGTATATTTTTCCATTTGCTTGTGTCATCTTTGACTTCTTTATCAGCAACTTATAGTCTTCAGAGTACAGAACTTTTGCCCCCTTAGGTAGGTTTATTCCTAGGTATTTTATTCTTTATGCTGCTGCTGTTTCTGCTGCTAAGTCACTTCAGTCATGTCCAACTCTGTGCGACCCCATAGACGGCAGCCCACCAGGCTCTGCCATTCCTGGGATTCTCCAGGCAAGAACACTGGAATCGGGTGCCATTGCCTTCTCTGTTATTCTTTATAATGTGATGGTAAATGGTATTGTTTCCTTAATTTCTTTTTCTGATCTTTCATTGTTAGTGTACAGATTTCTATGTATTTATTTTGGATCCTGAAACTTTACTGAATTCATTGATGAGCTCTAGTAGTTTTCTGGTAACATCTTTAGGATTTTTCATGTATAGTAACATGTCATCTGCAAACAGGAACAGTTTTACTTCTTTTCCAGTTTGGCTTCTCTTTATTTCATTTTTTTCCCTGAGTGTCACGGCTAGGACTTCCAAAACTATGATGAATAAAAGTGTCAAGAATGGACATTCTTGTCTTGTTTCTGATCTTAGAGGAAATGCTTTCAGCTTTTCACTGTTGAGTGTGATGTTAGCTGATGGTTTATCATATAAGACTTTTATTATGTTCAAGTTTGTCCTTTTATGCCCACTTTCTGGGGCAAGTGACTGTAATTTCCTTCTTCTTCTCCACCCCCCCTTTTTTTGGTGGTATTCATTCATAATTTTCTTGTTTCCAGTTGTGGCCTTTTTTCTACCTAGAGAGGTTCCTTTAGCATTTGTTGCAAAGTTGATCTGGTGGTGCTGAATTCTCTTAATTTTTGCTTTTCTGTAAAGCTGTTAATTTCTCTGTCAAATCTGAATTAGAACATTCCTAGGTATTCTTGGTTGTAGATTATTCCCTTTCATCATTTTAAATATATTGTGCCACACCCTTCTGACCTTCAGAGTTTCTGTTAAACAGTTGGCTGATAACTTTATGGGAGTTCTCTTATATATTATTTGTTGCTTTTATTTTATTATTTTGTCTTTAATTTTTGTCAGTTTGATACCTATGTCTAGGCATGTGCCTCCTCATATCCTGCCTAAGTCTCTGTGGTTCCTGGAGTTGGCTGACTGTTTCCTTTTTCATATTAAGAATGTTTTCAGTTATTATCTCTTCAAATATTTTTCTCAAGTCCTTTCTCTCTCTTCCTCTGACATCTCTATAATGTGAAGTTTAAATATAAAACTCTCTGTCTGGAAGAAAAAAATAAATAACAAGCTAAATAAAATAAACTTTTATTACGAGACAGATTTAGAAAATGATCTAAACCTAAAACTGGGTATTCCTCCACAAATGTGTGGAGTGGAAGAAAGGGATCTAGAAAACCATGAAATATGAAAAAAGTGAGAAACCTGTGACACTCCACCCTACTTCAGTTCAGTTCAGTCACTCACTCATGTCCAGCTCTTTGTGACCCCATGGACTGCAGCACACCAGGCTTCCCAGTCCATCACCAACTCCCGGCACTTGCTCAAACTCATGTCCATCAAGTTACTGATGCCATCCAACCATCTCTTATCCTCTGTCATCCCCTTCTTTTCCTGCCTTCAATTTTTCCCAGTATCAGGGGCTTTTCCAGTAAGTCAGTTCTTCACATCAGATAGCCAAAGTATTGGAGCTTCAGCTTCAGCATCAGTCCTTCAAATGAATATTCAGGATTGATTTCCTTTAGGATGGACTGGTTCGATCTCCTTGCAGTCCACGGGACTCTCAAGAGTCTTCTCCAACACCACAGTTCAAAAGCATCTGTTCTTTAGTGCTCAGTTTTCTTTATAGCCCAACTCTCACATCCAAAATGACTACTGGAAAAACCATAGCTTTGACGAGATGGACCTTTATCTAGTCCACTAGACCACTCTACTTAGAAGTCTATAAAACAAATTTAAGTAGATTCCACTGTATATTACAGACTAAAATTAATGCATTTGTGGTGGCAATTACCTATTGTCTTATGCTTTTTCTCTGATGTGCATTAATTTTGGTGCTAATTCTCAAATAAATCATGAGCCCGATGAAGGCAAGATATGCTTAGTAACCTCTGTAGCTCCGATGAGTCTCATCACAACAGAAGGAGCTCATTAAAACCTGCTGATCCAAGATACACAAAGGGCTCTTAAAGTAAACAATAGGAAAATAAACAACCCAGTTTAAAAATGGGGGAAAAGATATGAATAGGCACCTCACCAAAAAGATATACAAATAGCAAGAAAGCATATGAAAAGATGCTCAATATTGTATGTTCTTAAAGTTCAGTCACTAAGCTTTGTGGCCCAATGTACTGTTGCACGCCAGGCTCTCTGTCCTCCACTATCCCCTAGAGTTTGCTCAGATTCATGTCTATTATAGATTCAGTAATGCTATCTAACCATCTCATCCTCTGCAAAGCAATGAAGACAAAGGAGAAAGGAGTGATGTTATGTCTTCATGGTAGTTGTTGTTCAGTCTCTCAGTCATGCCAAATTCTTTGTAACCCCATGGACTGCAGCCCACCAGGCATCCCTGTCCTTTACTATCTCCTGGAGTTTGTTCAAACTCATGCCCATTGAGTCATTGATGCCATCCAACCATCTCATTCTCTGTAACTCCCTTCTCCTCCTACCCTCAATCTTTCCCAGCACCAGGATCTTTTCCAATGAGTCAGTTCTTGCATCAAGTGGCCAAAGTATTGGAACTTCAGATTCAGCATCAGTCCTCCAATGAACATTCAGGGTTGATTTCCTTCAGGAGTGACTAATTTGGTCTCTTTGTTGTCCACAGGACTCTCAAGAGTCTTCTCCAGCACCACAGTTCAAAAGCATCAGTCCTTCAGCACTCAGCCTTCTTTATGGTCCAACTCTCACAGCCATACAAGACTACTGGAAAAACCATAGCTTTGACTAGACAGACCTTTGTCAGCAAAGTAATGTCTCTGCTTTTTGATACCCTGTTTAGGCTTGTCATAGCTTTTATTACAAAGAGTCATAGCTGCAGTCACTGTCTGCAGTGATTTTGGAGCCCAAAAGAATAGCCAGTCACTGTTTCCATTTTTCTCCATCTGTTTGCCATGAAAGTGATAGGACTGGATGCAGTGATCTCAGTTTTTTGTATGCTGAGTTTTAAGCCACATTTTTCACTCTCCTCTTTCACCTTCATCAAGAGGTTCTTTAATTTCTCTTCACTTTCTGCCATTAAGGTGGTATCATCTGCATATCCGAGGCTATTAATATTTCTCCCAGAAATCTTGATTCCAGCTTGTGCTTTATCCAGCCTAGCATTTCATATGATGTATTCTGCATATAAGTTAATTAAACAGGATGACAATATACAGCCTTGATGCACTCCTTTCCCAATTTGGAACCAGTGTATTGTTCCATGTCCAGTTCTAACTGTTGTTTCTTGACCTGCATACAGGTTTCTCAGGAGACAGATAAGGTGGTCTGGTACTCCCATCTCTTGAAGAATTTTCCACAGTTTGTTGTGATCCACACAAAGACTTTAGTAGAGTCAATGAAGCAGAAATAGATGTTTTTCCAGAACTCTCTTGCTTTTTCTAAGATCCAGTAGATATTGGCAATTTGAACTCTGGTTCCTTTGCCTTTTCTAAATCCAGCTAAAAATTCTCAGTTCACATACTGTTGAAATCTAGCTTGGAGGACTTTGAGCATGACCTTGCTCTGAGTGCAACTGTTCAGTAGTTTGAACATTCTTTGGCATCACCCTTCCTTGGGATTGAAATGAAAACTGACCTTTTCCAGTCCTGTTGCCACTGCTGAGTTTTGGGAATTGCAAATTAAAACTACAATGAGATACCACTCTGCTTCTGTGAGAATGGCCCAGATCCACAGCACCAAATGCTGTTGAAGATGTGGAATGTAGGAACTCATTCATTGCTGGTGGAAATGCAAAATGCCAGGGCCATTTGGCCAAACAAATTGACAGGTTCTTACATAACTAATTGTATTCCTACCATATGATCCATAATACATGCCTTGATATTTATGCAAATGAGTTGAAAACATGTCCACATAAAAACCAGCACACTAATGTTTATAGCAGCTTTATTTGTAATTGCCAAAACTTGAAAGCAGTCAAGATGTGCTTCAGTAGATAAACTGTGGTATATTCATATAATGGAATATTATTTGGGTATTAAAAGAAATGAGTTGCCAAACCACAAAAGAACTGGAAGATCCTTAAATGCATACAGTTAAATGAAAGACATCAGTTTGAAAAGGCTACACGCTATAGAATTCTAACTATACAACTTTCTGGATAAGGCAAATCTTAGAGCAAAAAAGTGGTTGTCAGAGTTCAGGGGAAGGGAAGGAGAGAAGAGGGGATGAAGAGAAAGAATACGAGGGATTCTTTACAGCAATGGAACAACTCTGTATGATTCTGTAATGATAGGCACATGTCATCACATATTTGTCAAAATCCACAGAACAATACAACACAAAGCGTGAACCCTAATGTAACTATGCACTTAATTTCACATAATACATTAGTGCCATTCACCAATTGCTGCAAATATACTGGCAAGATGTTAATAGGGAAAACGGAGGCGGGGGGAGCAGAGATGGGGGTACATGGCACACTCTGTTTTCTCTACACTTTTTCCGTAAAGGTAAAACTGATCTAAAAAATGAAGTCTGTTAGTTAATCTCTCTCTTTAGTTTTTAATTCATGGTGATTGATTGGTTTCTTTTAATTGTAAAAAATGTATCCTCTGAAGAGATAGTTACTTTTTCCTAGTAGGCACTGCAACTGACAATTAAAACAGTGAGGAGTCTTTCCACTGAATACCAAGTGCACAGACAGTATGGAATATGAATTTATGGAGCTGTCTGCAAGTCAAGTCTCTTCTTCAGAGCCTTGATCTTTACTAAAATAAAATCCACCAGAAATTTCACATGCCATGGAAGCAAAATTGTTACTCCCCATCACCTCCCAGGGGAAGTGCCCTTGTGCCCTTGAGCGCAGACACAGACAGGGAGAGGCCAATTAAATAGACCCCTTGCTCTCCTCCTGGGAGTCTTGGAGTTGCACAGAATCATAACTTCCCAGCCAGCTAAAAAGGCCTTTCTACCAAGCTAAGGGCATTTTAATGTATTTGCCTTATTAATCTTTGAACCCTTACTAAATGGCATGTGCATTAAATGGACCAGAGATGTGGGAGCTGAGAGGAGAATATTCTGGGTTGTATGGAGTCAGCGTGGAAAAAATAAATGAGGAAGAGAAAGGTGGAAGGAGAAAGAGAAAGACAGAGAAACAGAGAGCAAGAGAGAGAATCTTTTCCAAAATCACAAAGCATAGATGTTTGTTTTTTGTTTATTTTTTCAGATTGGCTTCTTTTATCATTTTTATTTATTTACTTAACAATATTGTATTGGTTCTGCCATACACTGACTTGAATCTGCCATGAGTGTACATGTATTCCTCATCCTGAACCCCCCTTCCACCTCCCTCCCCATCCCATCCCTCTGGGTCATCCCAGTGCACCAGCCCAGAGCACCCTGTATCATGCATCAAACTTGGACTGGTGATTCATTTCACATATGATAATTTACATGTTTCAGTGCCATTTTCTCAGGGAGAGGCCAATTAAATAGACCCCTTGCTCTCCTCCTGGGAGTCTTGGAGTTGCACAGAATCATAACTTCCCAGCCAGCTAAAAAGGCCTTTCTACCAAGCTAAGGGCATTTTAATGTATTTGCCTTATTAATCTTTGAACCCTTACTAAATGGCATGTGCATTAAATGGACCAGAGATGTGGGAGCTGAGAGGAGAATATTCTGGGTTGTATGGAGTCAGCGTGGAAAAAATAAATGAGGAAGAGAAAGGTGGAAGGAGAAAGAGAAAGACAGAGAAACAGAGAGCAAGAGAGAGAATCTTTTCCAAAATCACAAAGCATAGATGTTTGTTTTTTGTTTATTTTTTCAGATTGGCTTCTTTTATCATTTTTATTTATTTACTTAACAATATTGTATTGGTTCTGCCATACACTGACTTGAATCTGCCATGAGTGTACATGTATTCCTCATCCTGAACCCCCCTTCCACCTCCCTCCCCATCCCATCCCTCTGGGTCATCCCAGTGCACCAGCCCAGAGCACCCTGTATCATGCATCAAACTTGGACTGGTGATTCATTTCACATATGATAATTTACATGTTTCAGTGCCATTTTCCTATATCATCCCACCCTCGCCCTCTCCCACAGAGTCCAAAAGACTGTTCTATACATCTGTATCTATTTTGCTGTCTCACATATGGGGTTATCATTACCATCTTTCTAAATTCCATAATATGCATTACTATACTGTATTGGTGTTTTTCTTTCTGCCTTACTTTACTCTGTATAATAGGCTCTAGTTTCATCTGCCTCATTAGAACTGTTACAAATGTATTATTTTTAATGGCTGAGTAATATTCCATTGTGTATATGTACCACAGTTTTCTTATCCATTTGTCTGCTGAGGGACATCTAGGTTGCAAACATAGATGTTTAAATACAACTATACCCACCATGATTTTAACTCTAAAATTTACACACGGAAATGTAGGGTCACGTGCATATATGGAAAAAGACAGTTCATGGGAAGAACTGATATATTATCCCTTTGTTTTCATATTAATTCTCTTTTGCTGTTTTTCTCACCCATATTATACTTCTCTAAAACTTTCCCTGTGATCACCATAAAATTCTAATTAATTAGAAAGCACTTTCCCTTCTCTCAACTCTTTCTCAGAGCTCACATTTTCTATTAAAACTTTCCAGAGGACAAATTCCTATTTGATTCCTATTGTGCTATTTAAGGTATTCTGATACTACAGCTAACTGGCACCAAGCATCAAAAGAAGACTTGGAGATTTGCAATAAAATAAGAACATGAAAGCAGGAAAGAAATGTACAGGTCCTAAAGACTAATTTCCTCTTTTTTTTTTTTAGCATATTAAGAAACTGAGACCTGAAAGTTTCCTTCCTTGGTATCTTCCAAGGAAGATACCTTCCTCAGTTTCATATAGCAGCAGATCTAGGACAAGAACCCAAGTTTATCAGAATCTTTTTTCCCTTATCTTGAGGGTAGTAGTACCCTTTAAGCTGAATACAAATCTTGTTTCAGTCCTGTTTTAGTTTCAAAAAACATTATTTTTAAGTATAAAAACATAGTTATTCATTCATTCATTCATTCATTCTATAATATGGTTGACGGCACACACTGTTCTAGGACCACTGGTCCTGGCAATACAGAAATCAATGGAACGGACTACATCTTCAACATCTTCATTATAAAAAAAGACAAAAGAAGGGGGGTAGGCAGTGGATAAAAATATATGTTGCACTCAGATCTTGTTCTTACAGAATTTAGAATCAGTCATGGGGCACATGAAGGGGTACAGAGGAAATAAAATTAAGGGAAGTTAAAGTTAAAAGTTAAAGAAAATAAAATTAAGTAAAATTAAAGAGATCCTGGGAATAGGTCAAGAAGTGGTAAGGACCTAGAGCATCACCACCCTGCTCTACACCAGCCATCCTCCTGGCCCTGGCCTTCACCGACTCTGCCCCTCACATCACAGCAGCATGTAGTTTGGCAGTTATTTTAAGAAAGACATAAGTCCCCTGTTCTGAAGGCTCTCTAACCCAAAATGCCCATTACGGATATCATTTCAGAAAAGAGGTGTTTGTTGAGTAGGGTCATTTTTAACTCAAGGGCCCCCTGAAATGCCAATGTGATCATATTTAAAGATTCAGTGGCCACACCCATGAAAAGCAGTGTCAAGATGCAGTCCTTGCTGAGTCCTCAAGTTGGAGGGAGCTTCCAAACCCTTCCTCAAGTGGAGTTATCTTACATAAAGGACAGAACTCCATGAGTAAGTAATTAAGACAAGCTAGTTTGATTTCCTATAGTAAGGGTTGCAAAGATTTCTGTAAAGGGCCAGAGAATGAACAGTTTAAGTTTGGTGGGCAGTACACTCTCAAAGGCAACTACACAACTCTGCCACTATAGACAAAATTTAAATGAATGATCTTGGCCATGCTCCAGTAAAATCTCAGTTGTAAGCCAGGTTGACTACAGCCCAGGTCCAAACCCTTACCATTTCTTCTCCTGTCTCCCAGAATGCTTTTCAGTATGGTCTGCTTTGCCTATTAAACTGACCCTCTTCACTGCACTAGAAGAAATTCTCTGAAACACAGACCTTAGTCCATGACTGCTCTACTTGAAACAGACAGTGGATTAGACTTAGCCTACTGGCAAGATTTGCTCTTATCCCAACCCCACTTCATTTCCCATCCTGTAAGAATCACTGTTTGTATACTTTTCCCACAAGGACATATTTGCAGTACATTACCCCATTCACCCTGAACGTGTAAAAATCTGAAATTTCAATACAGTTGTTATTTTTGTTTTCTCATTCTTTGCTTTTTATGAAACCAATAAATACTGCCTTTCTCAGAAAGTAAATGTTGAATTTTGTTTGATTTTTAAGCATCTTAAATAGTAGCAAGTAATATAAATTTATAGCATTTAAAAATTGAAAGGGGATTTAGAGATCTACTAACCCAACACCCTTTCTTGGCATAAGGATCTGAAGCTACAGAGGCAAAGGGACTTGCTCAAGGTCTTAGATCCTGACTGACTGTGCGAATTGTGTATACAGGTTGTGCCTCATGAGGGGCACCCTGTTTGGGGTTTGTCCCTCTTTGCAGCCACACTCATATACACATGCTCTGATATTCTTTTCCTTGATTTTTTTAACTTCATCTTGAAAAATAAAATAAAAATAATCTCCCAAAAAGCTTCAAAAAAGCGCATTCTGATGGCAATCCAAACCCGTTAGCAAATCATCCTGACTGAGGACTATGGTCAGGAGATTCCAGTTCCCAAGCAGACACTCACAGGTATTAGCTGGAGCCTGGGAGCATCTCTGAAGTTCCTGTTCTGCAGGATATGTGATGTATAGATATACATATTTATATCAGTTTCTTCAGGAAATCCATCTTCTCTCCTAGAACTATCAGAAATAATTTGTCTATTATCTTAAAATTGTATTCTTCAGACAAGACTTCCAGTACTGTCCAAGCTAACTGAGCTTTGTAGTGAAAGTCGTTCAGTCATGTCCAACTCTTTGTGACCCTGTGGACTATACATTCCTTGGCATTTTCCAGGCCAGAACACTGGAGTGGGTAGCTGTTTCCTTCTCCAGTAGATCTTCCCAACCCAGGGATCGAACCCAGGTCTTCTGCATTATAGGCAGATTTTTTACTAGCTGAGCCACCAGGGAAGCCCAGAAATGCCTGTGCATTGTCCAAGGAACTGTAAGCCATGTTAGCATCATTGGAGTGGAGTGAATACCAAACTAGAGAAAAAATGCCAGGAAAACCAATATTTCCAGTGTCATCATTTCCATTCTTCTACTTCCATCTTTTCTCCAGGATCTCCATTTTTCAGACAGATATAGTAGCAATGTCATACACTAGTTTTGAATTTAAATATTCAAGATGGACTATTTAGGCCTGCACTGAAAATTTTTTTGAATGCAAGTCATAAAAATGAATTATGCAGTGTCCATGACTGACTCATTCAGCAATGGTTCCCAGAGAGCGGCCAGTATTCTGTATTCTGCCTTGATGTCCTTCCACTTAGCATTGTGTCTACTTGGCATCTTTGCATTTCCATATTCTGAAATCTGTTTATACACATTCTGTTTCACCACACAAAAAGATCATAAACTCTTTATCGGTTGGTGTTGTCTTTTATTTTTGTTTTACTTTGTATATTTATTTCCCTTCCTTTACTAGAATTAATTTAGCCCCGTAGCTAGTCGAGAGGACTGAATCAGTTCAAAAGAGTAAGCTCTCTTCTGGGATAGAGTAAGATGGTTCCAAAGACTTATAAACTCAGGAAGGCCCTTGGGTTTCTACCTCCTAACTTTGCTTATTAGATGCCAAGCACTACATAAGTGGTTTGTGTGAATTATGTCATTTAATCCTCCAACAACCCTATGAGATAAGCATATAATTATTTCCGTTTTACAGACAGGGTAAGGCTTTACATAAGGCTTTGGGTGGTTAAATAAACTGCCCAAGTTGACAAAACTAATAAGTGGGGAGACCAAAAGTTCCAACCTATTTTGTCAGCCAACAGAGCACAGACTCTTAAACACTATGCAAACCCTTTTGGTCTGCCAAATGATGCCAGAATAATTTTTTCCTTCAAAAATGCAAATCAGATTACATTACTCTTCTGCTGTGAACTCTTGAATAGCTTTTTATGTGGACTATGTGTACAGGACTTTATTCAAAATGCATTTTCCATAGAATAGCATTTAAAAGCCTCTATCCTCTCCCTCTTTCTACCTTGTATCTTCTCACCTATTCTTCTGGCTTGCACCTTATGTACCAATCTGCTTGCTTCTAAATAGGATGAGTTACTTCACTCATACTGTTTTGCTCATAAAGCAGACACTGCTTGGAAAACCTCTTCCAGTCTGCCTGGGAGATACTTACTCATTAGCATTTGATTCACTATCATTTCCTCTTAAAGATTTTTTTTAACTTCTCCCAGTTTCCTTCCTTCAGCCCCATTTTCAACTTTTGCAGACTTTTGTCATGGTGACTAAAATACATCATTGTCCTTCTTGGCTTATAAATATATCCAAATACCTCTGTAAAGCAGGCCTTAAACCTTATTTATCTTCTATCCCTAGTGCCTATTGCAGGTGCCTACAGTAGGTGTTTACTCATAGCAGCAACAGAAAGCTACCATTTGTTGAGCATATGGTATGTGCCCAGTTTGCATATGTTTGTGAACCATATGTCTGTATAAATGTCTATGCATATGTGTATGTATCATTACTCCCCTACAGATAAGGAAGCTCTTGTAGCTTGATTGTAGCTTGGAGAGGTTATGAGACAGAGATGGAATTTGAACCCAGCTTTGACTGACTTCAAAGAGGAAAAGAAGGAAGGAGAAAAAGTAGAAGGAAGAGATACATAATTTTAAATGAATGAATAGAAGTACTCTACATGAGATACAGCAGCAAAATCACCCTCATCAAAATGTGAACAGCATATTTTGCAAATGAAGATAGCAGAATTAGGGGATCTTTCTTGGATGCTAAACCAGTGGTACCGTTTTTGGGGAGAAAATTCAAAGTGAAAATTTCTGCTGCCCCAGAGCTATTTTCCAACCCCACTGCCAGGAATAAAATGGAAAAGAAAAAAGAGAAACCTTTAAAAATCACAGTTCTTCCTTTTTAACAGACTGTCATTCTCTCTCAACAAATAAAAAATGAAAACCTTTATAGTGAACTACATTGGAAGGACTGATGCTGAAGCTGAAACTCTAATACTCTGGCCACCTGATGTGAAGAACTGACTCATTGGAAAAGACTCTGATGCAGGGAAAGACTGAAGGCAAGAGAAGAAGGGGATGACAGAGGATGAGATGGTTGGGTAGCATCACCATCCAACTTATGACTCAATGGACATGAGTTTGAGTAAACTCCAGGAGTCAGTGATGGACAGGGAGGCCTGGCGTGCTGTAGTCCATGGGGTCACAAAGAGTTGGACGCAACTGATCGACTAAACTGAACTGAACTGAACAGCTAGTAAAGAAGTTCCTTAACCATAAAAAAAAACCCCTTGCCCTCAACTGTGTAAACAGTCTCTTTAAATTAGTGTAAAATTATTCTAGTTTAAGTGTACCATCTGTTTCCTGCTAGGAATCTGATTAATGCAGATAGGAGCATATAATTCCCAGGAAAAGAAATCTATCTGGACAAAAAAATTATGGATATGAAAATACACATTACAACAACAATTGGATAATGTGTCCTACCTATTGGATTGGGAGCAATTTCCAAATTTGGTAGTACCAAGTTTAACCAGAATTTGGGGAGAAGGAAGCTGGCAACTCTCACTGGAAGGATTATTTTATACACCAGCTTTGAAGAACAGTTTGGCATTGCACAGTTAAGTTGAAGCTGTACCTTCACTCTACCCTAGAAATTCCACCCCTGAGTATATGCTTTAGAGAAATTCTTGCACAGGTGCACAAGCAGACACGCATGAAATGTTCATTGGAGCATCATTTGTCTTAATTTAAAATGGAAATAGCCTTCATGGCCATCAAACAAGTGAATAACTAAGCAATACTCAGGTTCTATATGACAGTTGAAATGAATGGATTAGAATTCCATTCTATAGTATCAGTATGCATGAGTCTCAGAATCATCCATTTAAGAGCAAGAAGCAGGATGCAGACTGATATAAACATTTTGACATTATTTATGTAAATTTCCTAAATGCAAGAAATAACATTATTTTGCTAAAGGATATATTTTCATGGAATTAGGCATTATAATGTGGATAGAACTAATATTCACCAACCTCAAAGTAGGAGTTAACTCTAAGAAGGAGGAGGGGAAACTGATCATTTTTAATTTTAAAAAATCTGAAATAACTACTACAAAATGTTGATTGTTAATTTGGGGACTTCCCTGGTGGTCCAGTGGTTAAGAATTCACCTTGCGATGTAGGGATGTGAGTTTAATCCCTCTTCGGGGAACTAAGATCCACATGCCTCAGAGCAAGGAAGCCCGCAAGCCACAGCTAGAGAGCCTGCATCACAAAGAAAGATCCCGCGTGACACAGTGAAGATCTGCAGGCCATAAATGGGACCTGACACAGCCAGATAAATAAGTAAATAATTTAGAAAATTGTTAACTTGTAGTGATAAGTACCTGGAGTTTTGCTATGTTAATATCTGTTTTTTTTCAATATGAACATTTTTTAAATAAGAATATTTAATATCACTAACAGTGATAGACTACTAGTTAATGACAGAGTGTGAAGCTGGGTCAAGTTAAATTAATTAACCAAGGAGGCCATTGGACTGGGGAGCTCTAATGCCTTGATGCCCAAATTAAGCAAGCCAACTTCTAAGCCTATAATACCTCCAGGTTAGGAAATACAACCTAAGGACAAGCAATCGCAAACAGTCAACCAGGCTTTTGAATATAGCCAATCAATATTTTCCTTGCTTTGCTTCTGCCTTTCCTCTGTGAAAGTCTTCTCCCAAGCTCCTGTTGGTAGAGCTCCTAACCACTTCCAGTTTGGCACAGCCCAACTAGAATCAACTTCTCCTCAAACAGATTTAAAATTTTTAATCTGATTCATCTTTTAACAGTCATATGACACCTATGTCAATGTTCTTCCAAGATCTCGTACCCCTTCTCCAAATCAAAATCAGAAGGAAAATCACTTAGTGCTTGCCCGGTAAAACTCCTAGTATGTTCTTCTTTTCTCTTTATAAATGTTATGCAAGTTATTGTTTACTTATTACTTTATAATATTTATAGCAATAAAAAATGAGAAAAATAAATGTAAATGTTTCCATCATTCCTGTTATCTGATGGGAAAAAAGGAAACTATTATTTTGTAGAAAGCATTTCTGAACTGAACAACAAATCCCTGTTCCAAAATCACCTTACCCTTTGTGTTTCTTCCGAACTGATTGTCGCTGACAGGTGGACTGGTTTGTAGCATAGTTGAGTTGCTAAAGGACATTCTCCATAACTTTTCTCACCAGTTTAATTTCACACATAAAAAGACAAGGGCTGCTGTTGCAGGCAAATGTTTGCAGCTTCTCCTCATCCAGACTAGCCTCTGGGTTATAGCAAGAGCCGTGACCAGCTCCCCTTCCTTCTCCATCCTCTTTTCTGTAATCCCATCTCCCTACGCTGCTCTTGCTGGCTCGTGTTTGATTTTCTCCTAGCCCTCTTCTGTGCCCTTCTATATGATGTCTTAATCGCCACCACAAAATGAGAGTCTGTGTCAACATGTAAGTGGAATAGGGCCACCCCTAACCAATTGTTGGTGGTCATTGCCCCATCTGAGAGTGACCCAGAATGACACCTAGAACGATATCACACCTCTGTGGCAGAAGGTAACCTGTACTATGAGTCATGCTGAGTCTCAGAAGAAAGTGGCAGAGCTGTGGGGCCATCTAGGTGAGGTCAGTGTCCAAAGGGGAAGGTCAGACTCTGACATCATCAGAGCTAGAGACACATGGAGAGTTGAACAGAGATGGAGGTGGCAGTGCTGTGTGGCTAGATGAGCTATCCATTTTAAACCAGGATACCAGGAAGTGGCTGGACTATCAGAGGCAAGTCTAGTCTATCAGAGGCTGAAAGAATGAAAAGCTCATCGGGTTCTGGGCTGCCTTGGATTCACAGCACAGCTACACCTCAAGAAGGAAAACAGAGTGGGTGTGACTCAGGAAACCAAGGCAGAAGATAGTGAGCTGTATAGGCTGGAATATGGTCAAGGAGGTGGATTAACGAGTGATGGCTGTAGGGTACCAAGGGTTCATCCCTAACACAAGGACTGTGGGCTCAGGAAGTCAGACTAACTCTGACTCCACCCATGGAGTGGCCAAGTCAACTGATAATCTTCCTGCCTGGGTTAGGGATTGCTCAACCCCTGGGAAAGACTGTGCCTTCAGGGAAGATTCTCAGGGCTGCCGCCTGAGAGGCTGGGGAGCCAAGTGTTGACCATCACAATTCTTCCAAGCAAGGGAGACTGGGCTTCCTTCCTAGAATTGAAAGATAAGTCTATTCCACAATAAAGAGAAAACCAAGTATGCTTATTCTAGATAAATATATCAGTGGCTCTAAACACCTTACACTAAAAAAACATAGGAAGGACAGTCTACTTCACTGTCTGCTCACTGATCATTTGAGTTGGATTTATGAAGCTGCCCTTTTTGTGTGTGAAAACAGTGTCATATATCTGCAGTTTCATATGATTCAGCCTTGGTAACCATCCTAAGGATCCTGTACTATGTGACCTCTTTTAGTGGAAAACGTGGTGGCCATTTCAGTTGTCAGTAAGTGAACTTCCCTGGGCGACTCATTTCCTGGCCTGTAAAAAGGAGATAGTGATCCACACTGCCCAGACTTAAACCTAATCATGATAGTAATCATCAGTCTCTGCAAGAGAATAGGAAATCAAGTTACTATCATGGTAATATTATACAATGAATACTATAATAACCTCTGTGCATATCATCATAATTAATATTTGTGTTAATGAAGGCAAGCCATCAAAGTCACAATGCTCAGCCCCACAGTCTGTTGCTGCTGCTGCTGCTGCTGCCACTAAGTCGCTTCTGTCGTGTCCAACTCTGTGCGACCCCATAGACGGCAGCCCACCAGGCTCCCCGTCCCTGGGATTCTCCAGGCAAGAACACTGGAGTGGGTTGCCATTTCCTTCTCCGATGCATGAAAGTGAAAAGTGAAAGGGAAGTCACTCAGTCGTGTCCAACTCCCAGCAACGCCATGAACTGCAGCCCAACAGGCTCCTCCGTCCATGGGGTTTTCCAGGCAAGAGTACTGGAGTGGGGTGCCATTGCCTTCTCCACCACAGTCTGTTACTTTGTGTAAATTCCTAAATTTACTGTGACCTCTTCTACTTCTTAACTCATAGCAAAGCCACTCATATAATTTGTTTGGCAATTCATGCTCTGCTTTATTTTTGTTTATTATTTCATTGTATTGTTATTTAACATTTTAGATATCTACATGACATCACTAAATGAATTCTGTAAGATCCATGAGGATAGAGACCTCATTTAAATGTTTGTGTTTAAAACATATTTGTGGGAACATGATGAAAATGGAAATATATAGCAAGGTAACTAAACTGGAGGCTACACTATTCCTTATTTTACTATCCAAGGTCTAGCCCAGAGTTTCTCACTTTCTCCATGATTGATGTTTTTGGCCTGGTGACTCTGTATTAGGGAAGTTTTCTTCTGCATTATTGTAGGGTGTTTAGCAGCATCCCTGACCTCTACCTATTAGACACCAGAAGCACCACTGCCTCTGTTGTGACAGACAAATACATCTCCAAACATCACCAAATGTCCCCTGGGGCTGAGGGTGAGAGAGGTGGGACAAAATTGAACTGCTGGCTAACTAGGTCTCTAAAATGTCTCGAGCTTGCCTTTTTGTTGCTATGTCATTAAGTCATACATATGTACCTATGATATTAACATTAAAACCGATACACATCTAATTTCAAGGAGAACATATTGTCCCAAGGCACCTGAAAGTGAGGGAGTAAAATCTCAGTGCACTAAAGCCAATCTCCAGGGTCTACAAGTGAGGAAGGCAGACCCCAAAGAGCAGAAGTGGCTCCTGATGTCTACTTTGCGTCTTTTGAGAATTTCTCTAAAATTTCAACAGCTGTAAGTCAGTAAAGGCCTCAAGACACTCCCCTGGGAGAACTGGTGCCTGCTTATCTAATTAGGGCTAGCTGGAATTTACTGTCAAGTTCCCAACATCCACATTCTCCTTGGAGTTCATAGTTCCAATTCCCCAATCCGTATGACGACAGTCATGCAGCCTCCTCTCCACATAAACTTTGAGTAGATTAGCCCCAAGAAGTCAAAGGCATTTCACCTTTCCCTGTCTTGTGGGTGTGCCAGAGAGGCTCTCAGATCAGGCTGAGGTTGAGTAATCTACCTCTGAATGATGGCATGTATAACAGAATGTGCCTTAGAAATTGTTCTTAGATAAGATCTAAAATTAGAGACCGTTTCTGTCCCTGGCATCCATGATTTTATAAAAATAATGACTTCTTTCCAGATTGAAAAAAAAAAGAATAAGGATGAAGTAACAGTTTATTTTGATCTAGAAACATATACTTAAAATTGTACTGGGTAGCTCCAGGGTTCTGAGAAATCGTAATGGAGAGCTCAGTTTTACTGTGAAGTCCACGTGATTATAAGCTCCCTTAAAAGACGCTTACTCCTTGGAAGAAAAGTTATGACCAACCTAGACAGCATTTTCAAAAGCAGAGACATTACTTTGCTGACTAAGGTCCATCTAGTCAAGGCTATGGTTTTTCCTGTGGTCATGTATGGATGTGAGAGTTGGAATGTGAAGAAGGCTAAGAGCCGAAGAATTGATGCTTTTGAACTGTGGTGTTGGAGAAGACTCTTGAGAGTCCTTTGGACTGCAAGGAGATCCAACCAGTCCATTCTGAAGGAGATCAGCCCTGGGGTTTCTTTGGAAGGAATGATGCTAAAGCTGAAACTCCAGTACTTTGGCCACCTCATGTGAAGAGCTGACTCATTGGAAAAGACTCTGATGCTGGGAGGGATTGTAGGCAGGAGGAGAAGGGGACAACCGAGGATGAGATGGCTGGATGGCATCACTGACTCAATGGACGCGAGTCTAAATGAACTCCCTGAGTTGGTGATGGACAGGGAGGCCTGGCGAGCTGCAATTCGTGGGGTCGCAAAGAGTCGGACATGACTGAGTGACTGAATTGAACTGAACTGAACTGAACTGAAGGCAGGGAGATCCAAATCCTGCTCTCTGAAGTACCTTAGCATGGTGGTTGGCATGTAGACATAATGTTCAAAATAACTGCTGATTAACTTCAATAAAATATTTTTCCTTAATATTTGGTTCTACTTCAAAAGATGGTTTAATGAAATATTTGTATATCATAATTTATAAGCTATATTTTAAACATAAAATAATATAAATTTACATTATATAAGAATTTATGTGACAAATTTTTAAATTAAATTTCTATGTAATTATATATTTTAATGTAAGGGGAAAAGAATCAGCATTGAGCATTATGCAGTGCCAAGCACTCTACTAAGCTCTTTCACATATTTCATTTCATTTAGTTTGCTGTTGCTTAGTCACTAAGTTATACCTGACTCTTTGTGACCCATGGACTGTAGCCTGGCACGCTCCTCTGTCCATGAGATTTCCCAGGCAAGAATACCGGAGTGGGTTGCCATTTCCTTCTCCTTTCATTCAGCTTACCTTTCTATATATGTTCCCTTTTACATCCTGAAGATGCATAAGAATGGCTACCTTTTACCCCGAAAGGGACAGCACCGTGAGTTGAAAAGTCAGTGATTAAATATTAAGCATCTTTTCTTTATTCATTTTTTATCCTTTTGACAATCAAATGCTTATCAAATACCTACTCAATAAAAGCCCTTTATTAATATCTGAGGATACAAGTAAGAATAAGATACAAGCACCTACCCTCAAGAAGCTTACAGTCAGTCTAGTGGAAAAGACAGAAATGTAAGCAGATAATTAGAATGCAGTGTGATAAGCAATATGGATATATCCAAGACATGATGCATGGCCAAAGCAAATTAACCAAATAAAGCATAGGGATGAGGAGGGTATACGGGTTTTAGGCTGATATGACTACTAAAAATAATGTTATGGACTCAAAAAAATACATGCAGGAAGTTTCACAAAGTCTGAAACTTCTGGGGCATTGGATATCATCAGGATATGAGGAAAGGTGAGGATGGAGAAGCAGAGATAAGGCCCAGACTGTGGGGGTTCTATCCATGACTGGAGGAAAATCTTGGAAATGATGGAAGCAGGTGACAAACAGGCTGGGTGGATGAGTTTGATAGTTGACTTTGGGTGCAGTAAGTGAGAGAGATCAAGGCAGCCTGGGGCAAAAGATTGGGAGGAGGCTATAAAGAGGAAGCTTAGCGAGGGATGGAAAAGAAGGAGGGAGTCAAGGACACATTCAACATCACCGCTATTCATCTAGTCCATGAAGGCCCATGATATTGCTACTATGAACCCATGGGTCCCCAACATGGAAGAGTGTGTGTGTGCATGTGTGTGTGCGTGAGCAAATATTTGGTAAAGGAGAACGTCACTTCAGTAGATTCTCAAGATTTTGACTTATAAGCAGATTCTGGAACATGATTTTACCTCCTATACAGAGTTCCTGATCTGGTCATCAAAACAGGATCTTCATTCTGACTAGCCACAGGTGGGATGTGGTAAACAACAGGCTAATGGCAAAAATATTTATTTTAATTTAGGCAGGGGAAATAACTTTTTCAATAACACAGCCGAGCCTAGTAACTGAAGTTAGGATTGGTGAACTGAATGATGATCTCTGCTCTTAGACTCATTTCTTCTGCCTTTATAATGAGTATTCATGATTGTCATCAGAGAAAAAGGTCTGGTTCTATTTGCCATTAACTTCACCGGCATTGTCAGACCCAAATTAGAAGTGTTACTTGTTCTTTGTTCTCATCTTTCACCCAGACATCCCACTTCCAAAGTCATTATCTTTCTAATTTTGAATTTTATCAGTGAGTTCTAGTCTACCAACAGTTAGTTGTGTGGCTCACTCCATTAGCTTTACCTTTTATGCTGTTCATCACGGTAGATACCCATGGACCGATAAGGGACATGAGAAGTTACACAAGGAGCTTTGGGGAAGAAATATGAGGGCATAACTTTTAGGTAATCTGGCTAGGCTAGTCAAATGATTCTGATTTCTGCTCTAAGAAAGCACTTTTTTTCTATGTCTGTTTTCCCATGAAAGTGTTCTATGCCCAGTTATATTAATGAATGACAAACTGATAATGCACCCCATCAATAAAGACAGTGGTATGGAATTAGATGGTCTAATGGGGATAGCCCACCCACTCTTGAAAAACCCCCTGCTGACCAAGGCAGAGCATTCTTCTGTAGCTCTGTTCAGGGTGGGAGGGGGGTCAGAGGACAAACAGTACTCCAGTACAGGCAATGCATGAGTAAGATGATACAGCACTCTGTTCCTTTGGTCTGTTTTTAGTCAGAAGTGTACGTATTCTAGGGAAGTGTAATTATATAAAAATCAAGGCCTAGAAAATCTAGACTAAAAGTTTTTGCTCACTCTCCCCTATGTAATCTCCAGTAGACTATTGTACATCGCAGGAAGGAAACAGGGGCCAGTACAAAAGCCAAGGGCTGCAGCTTGTATTGCTGGTCACGTCTTGCTGCCTGACCTTTGTCAGAAGGTATGAGGATGGAAACACTTGTTTAGGAAGTTACTTTGGGGTTATACCTTCTTTATACCCAGTATCTGTGTTATGCTGTACTCAGTCTTAAATGTTTGCTCAGGTTTTTCCATACTTGGCTTTCCCTGTGATCATCATCTGCAAAAATAAGGGAAATGATGATGTCCAACCTGATGTTTCCTACACACGATAACAAATGTCTTACAAATCCTGAGTGCCATACAAATCCCATGTCTCACAAATCCTGAGTCCTGAGAGAGTTTTTGTGGGAAATTTTCAACCTGCTGGAGAATCTTCTTTAACTTCCCATAACATTTATAATGCCTACCTTTAGATTAGGAGTGTTAAAAATATTTTCACTATAGTTATTATATGTAGTCACTGTCAGAAAAGTAGGTAATTTTTATAATACTGAGAATGGGGTGTGTGTCCATATAGTGTAAGTTCCCCTCTGTTAAATGCCTAAGAGAGCAAAGCATTAACTAAAACTATTTAAATGTAGGTTAGTGCCTGAAGAATGCACACATATCTACATGATATCTAATACTATACATTGCATATTATGTGTACTACACATGAATTATGTATGTATTTGTGTATTTGGTATATATGTGTATTCTCCAAGCACCATCTCAGCCCCCAACTTATGTTTCTATTAATACCATATACATAATTTCTAAATATAATTATTATAAGTATTAAAATATAAGTAATATGGGTATATAATAGTAATATATTAATATTATGTGTTACTTGTATGCTTCCTTGATGGCTCACCAGGTAAAGAATCCACCTGCAATGCAGAAGACACAGGAGACACAGGTTTGATCACTGGCTTGGGAAGATCTCCTTCAGGAGGAAATGGCAACCCACTCCAATATTCTTGCCTGGAAAATCCCATGGGCAGAGGAGCCTGGTGGGCTACAGTCCAAAGGGTCACAAAGAGTTGGACACAACTGAGTGACTAAGAACATTACTTGTGTTTATAGATTTAATATATAATTTACATAATATATATATGTTTATATATACATATAGTATATATTATATATAATATGCTATATATTGTATATACTGTGTGTATATATAGCATAGATATGTATATACAAAAT
>SJYC01149169.1:0-35927 GCA_006408675.1 Madoqua kirkii | reverse complement strand
ACATTTCTCCAAAGAAGACATACAGATGGCTAACAAACACATGAAAAGATGAGATGTGTATAAGAGACAGGTGTGTATATATAGCATAGCTATACATATACAAAATATGTATGTGTATATATGTGTATATAGCATATATATAGAAATACACATATACAATGATATATGTATACATAGTTATATAATACATGTGTATGTATATACATGTATAATGTGTATATGTGTGTGTATATACATATACATGTGTATATGTATATATATCGATAGATAGATAGTCCACTGTGCACAGTGTCTCTTTTAGAAGTTACATTATTGCATTTCATCAAAATACCTCACTGACTCCATCCCAGAGCCGACCCAGAGAGAAAAGCTTTGGTTCCCTTCTCCCCTGTGCTTAAGGACTTCCACAAGAGCAAATTAGGAATTTATTTGCTTTACCTTTTAAGTAAATAATAAGCTAGCTGTGACTCTAGTAACTTAAAAGAGTGTAGAGTTTCAAGCATCATTTCACCCTCTTCATCATGTATACACAAGATGGAAAACCATGTACATCTACCAAATACCCCAAATGACAACAAAACTTCAGAATTTGTGATCACTGGGCTCAACCATACTTCGTGTGTGTGTGTTAATCGTTTCATTCTTGTTTGACTCTTTGCGACCCCATGGACTATAGCCCACCAGGTTCCTCTGTCCATGAAGTTATCCAGGCAAGAATACTGAACTGGGTTGCCGTTCTCTTTCCATGGGAATCATAGTTTACCCTTGCATATTATATCAAAATAGGACATATTTAACCAATTATAATATTATATATTATCATATAGTGCATTATTACTATACCTTAATATAAATTAGAATTTGGGAATGTGGCGATTAACAGGGTCTGTAGTCTCCACATGATCTGAATGCCTGTGGATGAAGGGACTTCTCACTCACTTTCGAGAGCCACTCTGGTGGCCCAGATGGTAAAGCGTCTGCCTGCAATGCGAGAGACCCGGGTTCAATCCCTGGGTCAGGAAGGTCCCCTGGAGAAGGCAGTGGCACCCCGCTCCAGTACTCTTGCCTGGAAAATCCCATGGACGGAGAAACTTGGTAGGCTACAGTCCATGGGGTCTCAAAGAGTTGGACACGACTGAGCAACTTCACTTTCTTCCTTTCACTTTTGATAGTGAGATAAGTTGATAAAGAAATCCCTACTGTTATGGGTTGAATTTTGTCCCCTCTTCCCCATCAAATCCCTCGGTTGAAGCCCAGAGACTCAAATACCTCAAAATGTGACTCTATTTAGAGATACAGTGTTTAAAGTGGTAATTACAGTAAAATTAGGTCATGTAAGTGGCCTTAGTACAAGACAACTGGTGTTCTTATAAGAAGAGGTTATAACAGAGACACATGCAGAGAGAAAACCATGTAGAAACACAGGCAGAAGATGGCCATTTCCAAGCTAAGTAGAATGGCTTCAGAAAAAATAAACCCTGCCAACGCCTTGGCCTCAGGCTTCTAGCTTCCAGAATGTGAAGAAAAAAAAAAAAAAAACTTTGTTGTTGGTTGAAGCCCAGAGACTCAAATACCTCAAAATGTGACTCTATTTAGAGATACAGTGTTTAAAGTGGTAATTACAGTAAAATTAGGTCATGTAAGTGGCCTTAGTACAAGACAACTGGTGTTCTTATAAGAAGAGGTTATAACAGAGACACATGCAGAGAGAAAACCATGTAGAAACACAGGCAGAAGATGGCCATTTCCAAGCTAAGTAGAATGGCTTCAGAAAAAGTAAACCCTGCCAACGCCTTGGCCTCAGGCTTCTAGCTTCCAGAATGTGAAGAAAAAAAAAAAAAAAACTTTGTTGTCTAGCTCAACCATGCTATGGTACTTTGTTACAGCAGTCCTACAAACTAATACACCTACTAAACCATCAAACCTCATAAACCTGAATATTTAATATCCTATCTCTGGCAACAAATTGTTGCAGAGTACCCTGCTTCTATATAAATACATATGTCCCAAATTTCCATTTGTAAGTAATTCACATTTTTTCATTTTAAAATGCAACTCTGATCAGTCCTTCTGACTTAAAACATTTTAGCTGTTACTTTTCTTTGAACTACAAAATAATGACTCCTAATAAGTTTTTCAGTGATTAACTCCAGCATTTTGTCTGTTTAAATTATTTTCATTTTCTGTATCGTGTGTATTTGAGACAATGAGGATTGTGCACTTTTGAAAATGCCATATAAATATCCAAAGTTGTGGGTTTTGGTGTGAACTCTTGCATTTTTGCTCATTTGTTTATTGCATTCCTCTCTGTGTATTTGGAGCCTTTTATTTTTAAAATTTGACGCACAAAGTCAATTTTACTGTGTGTAAACTTTAAAAATATTTAAGATAGAAAGCCACAGTCATCAAGACAGTATGGTACTGGCACAAAGACAGAAATATAGATCAATGGAACAAAATAGAAAACTCAGAGATAAACCCACGCACCTATGGATACCTTATCTTTGACAAAGGAGGCAAGAATATACAATGGAGAAAAGACAATCTTTTTAGCAAGTGGTGCTGGGAAAACTGGTCAACCACTTGTAAAAGAATGAAACTAAAACACTTTCTAACACCACACACAAAAACAAACTCAAAATGGATTAAGATCTAAATGTAAGACCAGAAATTATTAAACTCGTAGAGGAGAACATAGGCAAAATACTCTTAGACATAAATCACAGCAGGATCCTCTATGACCCACCTCCCAGAATATTGGAAATAAAAGCAAAAATAAACAAATGCAACCTAGTTAAAATTAAAAGCTTCTGCACAACAAAGGAAACTATAAGCAAGGTGAAAAGATAGCCTTCAGAATGGGAGAAAATAATAGCAAATGAAGCAACTGACAAAGAATTAATCTCAAAAATATTCAAGCAACTCCTCCAGCTCAATTCCAGAAAAATAAACGACCCAATCAAAAAATGGGCCAAAGAACTAAATAGACATTTCTCCAAAGAAGACATACAGATGGCTAACAAACACATGAAAAGATGCTCAACATCACTCATTATCAAAGAAATGAAAGTCAAAACCACAATGAGGTACCATTTCATGCCAGTCAGAATGGCTGCGATCCAAAAGTCTACAAGCAATAAATGCTGGAGAGGGTATAGAGAAAAGGGAACCCTCTTACCGCCAACCCTCTTGTTGGTGAGAATGCAAACAAGTACAGCTATGGAGAACAGTGTGGAGATTCCTTTAAAAACTGGAAATAGAACTGCCTTATGACCCAGCAATCCCACTGCTGGGCATACACACCGAGGAAACCAGAAGTGAAAGAGACACGTGTACCCCAGTGTTCATCACAGCACTGTTTATAATAGCCAGGACATGGAAGCAACCTAGATGTCCATCAGCAGATGAATGGATAAGAAAGCTGTGGGACATATACACAATGGAGTATTACTCAGTCATTAAAAATAATACATTTGAATCAGTTCTAATGAGGTGGATGAGACTGGAGCCGATTATACAGAGTGAAGTAAGCCAGAAAGAAAAACACCAATACAGCATACTAACGCATATATATGGAATTTAGAAAGATGGTAATGATAACCCTGTATGCGAGACAGTAAAAGATAAGGAAACTATAAGCAAGGTGAAAAGATAGCCTTCAGAATGGGAGAAAATAATAGCAAATGAAGCAACTGACAAAGAATTAATCTCAAAAATATTCAAGCAACTCCTCCAGCTCAATTCCAGAAAAATAAACGACCCAATCAAAAAATGGGCCAAAGAACTAAATAGACATTTCTCCAAAGAAGACATACAGATGGCTAACAAACACATGAAAAGATGCTCAACATCACTCATTATCAAAGAAATGAAAGTCAAAACCACAATGAGGTACCATTTCATGCCAGTCAGAATGGCTGCGATCCAAAAGTCTACAAGCAATAAATGCTGGAGAGGGTATAGAGAAAAGGGAACCCTCTTACCGCCAACCCTCTTGTTGGTGAGAATGCAAACAAGTACAGCTATGGAGAACAGTGTGGAGATTCCTTTAAAAACTGGAAATAGAACTGCCTTATGACCCAGCAATCCCACTGCTGGGCATACACACCGAGGAAACCAGAAGTGAAAGAGACACGTGTACCCCAGTGTTCATCACAGCACTGTTTATAATAGCCAGGACATGGAAGCAACCTAGATGTCCATCAGCAGATGAATGGATAAGAAAGCTGTGGGACATATACACAATGGAGTATTACTCAGTCATTAAAAATAATACATTTGAATCAGTTCTAATGAGGTGGATGAGACTGGAGCCGATTATACAGAGTGAAGTAAGCCAGAAAGAAAAACACCAATACAGCATACTAACGCATATATATGGAATTTAGAAAGATGGTAATGATAACCCTGTATGCGAGACAGTAAAAGAGACACAGATGTATAGAACAGTGTTTTGGACTCTGTGGGAGAGGGCGAGGGTGGGATGATTTGGGAGAATGGCATTGAAACATGTATAATATCATATAAGAAACGAATCGCCGGTCTAGCTTCGATGCAGGATACAGGATGCTTGGGGCTGGTGCACTGGGATGACCCAGAGGGATGGTATGGCGGGGGAGGTGGGAGAGGAGGGTTCAGATTGGGAATACATGTATACCTGTGGCAGATTCATGTTAATGTACAGCAAAACCAATACAATATTATAAAGTAAAAAAAAAAAAATTTAAGGTAGGTAATACTGATACTAACAATATATAACATGTAGAATGAGTCATGAGGGCAAAAAATAAATTAGGCACAGTTAGTCACTGATGTTTGGGGATAATTTTTAAAAATTGGGCATATTTTGACCCCAAAAAGAAAATACATAAAATGTGATTTGAAAGAGTAAAGAGAGGGTCATCAATTCAAGAAAAAGGGCGTCAGTGAATAAAGGAAGCAGACAAAAGTCAGAATGAACCTGTATTAATCTGTTCTGCCTGGCTTAAACCAAAGAAATTTATTTTCTCACATTTCTGGAGGTCGAAGTCCAAGATCAAGCCCATCACGGTTGGTTTCTGGTGAGAGCTCTCTTCTTGCCTTGCAGAGGGCCACCTTCTCACTGTGCCCTCCCAAGGCCTTTCCTCTGTGTAAGTATAGAGAGAGTTCCCTGATGTCTCATCCTCTCCTCACAAGGGCACAACTTCTCTTTGACTAAGGTCTCCCTTATGATGTCACTTAACCT
This sequence comes from Madoqua kirkii, assembly GCA_006408675.1. Lineage (NCBI taxonomy): Eukaryota > Metazoa > Chordata > Mammalia > Artiodactyla > Bovidae > Madoqua > Madoqua kirkii. The sequence goes on along the minus strand of SJYC01149169.1, from coordinate 30,703 downwards.
TCATACATCCTCAGAGGCCCTGTCTCCAAATACAGTTGCACTAGGGGGAGAGAGTTTCTATACAGATTTGGCAGAGGGCACAGTTCAGTCTATAACACTTTTCCTTTTAGCTCTCCAAAATCTGTGTTCTCATATACAGAGTGCATTCACCCTGTCTCAGCCGCTCCAAAAGTCTTAACCTTTTTCATCATCAATTCCAAGTTGAAAGTCCCAGTAAATGACATCTAAAGCAGGTGTAGATGAAACTCAAGGTAAAATTTATACAAAGGCAAAATTCCTTTCCAGCTATGACCCTGAGAAAACAGACTAGCTGTGTGTTCCCAAAATACAACGGACAAGCATAAGGTAAACATTTTCATTCCAAAGAGAAAAATCAGAAGAAAAGGAAGACAGGTCCAAGCAAGTCCAAAACTTTCACAAGGCAAATTCCATTATATCTTAAAACATGAGAATAATCTTCTTCGTCTCTATGTTCTGCCTTCTGGCCCACTGGGGCAGCAGCAGCAACTCTTTAGCCCTAGATGGCAGTCCCCACTTCTACATGTTTTAGTGATGCCCCACCCCTGTGGCACTGGGAGGGGGTAGCCTGATTCTGCTGAAAGGAAGAAGATGGTCCCACCCTCTGAAACCGAGGAGGTAACAGCCTCTCCTCTCTGCCCCTTAAGTGTAAGCTTTAGGTTTGCAGTAGGAATGGCCTGCTAAGCTCTGAATTGCCTTTCAGGGGGTCCTTCCCTTTTTTTGAGGGATAAAGTATGTTCACGTGTGGATAGCTGTATTGTCCTATCCTGTAGAATCCTGGAAATCTGAAAGATGTCCTTCATTTCATCCTGTCTCGATCTCTTTGTTCAATCTGACAGTGTCTCGCTGGTATAATCCCACCTCTATTCTGAGCTTCTGCTGAGATAACTTCTTAAGATCATGGACCATCTCTTTGTGGAATGACTGGCAAGCCACATGCCTTCTCAATTTTTGGAATATGAATAGGCTAAGAACATTCTAAAACTTCAGGTTCTAGTTTCTTTTTGCTTAACAGACCCTTCAGTTTATCTGTCTCGTCTCTTGTTTTACCATAAGTAGTAAAGAGATACCAGGCCACACCTTCAAAACCTTGCTTAGAAATTTCAACTAAATACCCAACTGCATTGCTGACAAGTCCTATGTTCCACAAGAATATATTGCAGCCAAGTCCTTTATCACTTATAACAGGAGTCACCTTTCCTCCACAGACCAATAACATATTCCTTACTACTACTGAGATGTCACCAGAATCACCATTAATGTTTATATTTCTACCAGCATTCTGTTCATGATGATATGTGTATCTCTAAGATAGATAATAGCTTCACAGGTGACTCAGTGGTAAAGAATCCGCCTACCAATGCAGGAGTGCAAGTTCGATCCCTGGGTCTGCTAGAGAAGAAAATAGCAATCCATTCAGCGTTCTCTCCTGGGAAATCCCATAGACAGAGAAGCCTGGTGGGCTGTAGTCCATGAGGTCTCAAAGAGTTGGACCTGACTTGGCAACTAAACAAGATAGATGGTAGAAGCTTTCTATGTACAGTTCTCTTCTTTCTGAGCCCTCACTAGCATTTCTAACGTCTATAATTCTGCCAATAAATTCTTCATAACAATTCTAGGCTTCTAACAAGGACCTCAGGACTCATCCAGCCTCTATGCATTACCCAGTTCCAAATCCACTTCCACTCTTTAGGCATTTGTTATGGCAGTTCTCTACTTCCCCCTAACAAAATCTGTATTAGTTTGCTAGGAATAGTAACATAATACCACATATGAGGGAGCTTAACCAACAGAAATGAATTTTCTCTCATTTCTGTAGGCTCTAAGACCAAGATCAAGGCATCATCAGGCTGACCTCTGGTGTGGCTTCTCTTTCTGATGTTGCCTTCTCTCTGCATCCTTATGCGGTCCCTTCTCTCTGCATATACAGGCAAAGCATGTTCTCTGGTGTCATTTTCTCTTCTTATAAGGACAGCAGGCATATCTGATTAATTTCTTACTCTTATGACCTCGTTTAACCTTAATTACCTTCTTAAAGGTTCTGTCTTCAAACTGTCACAGAGAAATTAAGATTTCCTTGTATGAATGTGGAGGAGACAGAGTTTGGTCCGTAACAGGATCTAAGGGGTTCATGTAAGAGCTTTGCTTGGGTATGGAGAGAAATGAAGAGTGAGCCAGAAGTAAGACCAGACTTGCAAGCTCCTAGATCTAGAAAGAATCTTAGGAAATCATACCCCAGCATTTGCTTCAGAGAGTGGTGCCAGCTAAGTCGAAACTGATGATTTTGTATTCTCTCTTCAAATGTAGAGAATAGGGCCTCTACACCCACATTAGGTAGTATAAGTCAAGGACTTCCTCATAAGGAACAAAATATCTCATCTTTTCGTCCTTCAAAATCATCAAGAATGATTTTCACATATACATTCAACAAGAATTCATGTCCACATAGTTCAAATAGTCTTCCCCAGTGGCTCAGAGATAAAGAATCCACCTGAAATGCAGGAGGAGACGCCGGTGTGATCCCTGGGTCAGGAAAGTTTCCTGGAGGAGGAAATGGCAAGCCATTCCAGTATTCTTGCCTGGAAAATTCCATGGACAGAGGAGCCTGACGGGCTACAATCTGTGGGGTCACAAAGAGTCAAACACAACCGAACAACTGAGCGTGCATGCCTGGTTCACGTAGTAGAAGATGACAGAAGCAAGGCACGTTTCCTACTTTGAAGAAACCAAGGCAGTAGCTAAGGGATTAGGCAGTCACAGATCAATTCATGCAGAGACCTCTGTCATTAAATCATTCCTTTTACCTTAGTGGAAACTGCATTAAATCAGAAGTCAGGAGTGCTGGGCTGTGGTCCCAGTTCAACTCCCACTTAAGCGTAGAATTCATCATCTCTGTATGAATTCTACATCTCTGTATCTCTGTTTCATTACGTGCAAAACAGTGGTAGTAGAAATAGGCAGTGGCTGTTGAAACTCTCTAAATACTCTACAGCTTTCTAACATTCCGCAGCTATCTATTTAGTGTATATGTATATTTTTATTTCCCTGACATAGTTTATAGGTTCAGTTGTCCACCACTTGACTTAGTTTTGTGTTTCATGTTATCATAAACTGCAATGACCCCCAAACTGGGAACTGCATTTTAATGACATTTTGACTAATGCTGAATATACCTGGGCCTTGAATATCATTCTTCTTTTATGATTTCTCAATATCATGTCTCTCTTACTCCACAAGGGAAGTTTGGCTGAGAATTGTGAACCCAAAATAAAGTTGAATATGATATGGCATTTAAGCATGAAGAAATCGGGGGAGGACTCAGTAACATTTACAGATAGTCCAAAAATAAAAAGGTTTGTTTCTATGAGAAGTAAATTAAATAATCAACAACACTCCTTTTCCTTATTTTCTATGGAGGCAATGTTTCATTTACAAGACACAGTGTGAATTACGACCATGACAATTAAAGTCTTTTCTTCCATTGATTCTGGGTGTCAGACCCAGCTCAAGTGAGAGGTCTGTCATTTAGAATGTAACCTTTCAGAGTGCCTTGTGCAAATCTGCATGTCTGATGTTAAACCTGTTTGACATGGTACTTGGACCCTATAGTGCCTTGAAATTTGATTCCAAAGTTTGCATACTAAATAATACTATTTTTTAAGGTCAGGATTGTCCTTGTTTAAAAATAGTTGTTCCCCTTTAGAAAGATCTTTAGATGACTAATTGCCATATATTGCACTGCAATTTGAGAAGATCAGGTTCAAGTATCAAATTCTCAGACACTGGGTAAGGAGAGGCTGAGAATGCGACAGAACTGATAAGCTTGGTCTCCTGGAAAAAGAATTGGCCATCTTACTTTTCAGCACCTTTTGTTGGTGGATTTACCCCCTTAATATGAGAATCAAGAAAACTACCTATCTCTTAAAGACGGACCATGGTAAATGAAAAGGAAATCCAAAGTAATGGTAATTACCTGATACAAAATACAGCCAAGCGCGGCACTTTGAGGACTAAATGTGCGTTTATTCTCTTTGCCGAGGAAACACACAGGGGAGATCTGCATGGCCTGGTGAGAGGATTTGGAGGTTGAATTCTCAAAGTCTTGGCACAATGAATGTGGGTCTTACAGACAATATTTCATAATACAAATTAGACTATAAGAAAAGGAAGCGGGACAGACTAGGTGAGAGATTCAAACACACTTTGGAAAGCTTGACAGGAGAAGCTCCCAATGTCTTATTTTTATCCTTACGAAGCAGAATTCCTCGCAGGAGCTCTGCATTCCTCAGGCTCAGACATGATTAAACACCGTACCTTTTAAAATGTTTTACTATTTCCAAGCTGAGGAATATATAAATAACCACTTTCCAGCTACCACTCCTCAGCCTGGAATTTAAACTGAGTGCCTTCTGGGCTTCAGCCTCCTTTGACTAGACTTTGCATCAGAAGAACTGAAAAAGCTGCCTTGCTGAACAGCAGCATGGAAGCCTGTGTAGGGGTAATGGACAATAAGCAACCCAGGAAGGCGGTAGCGGAGAGTGAGCAGCCAAGCGGAGCACATGCTTTCCCTTGCCTGGCATGTTTTAAGAAGCAGTGATGAAGTAGTACTCACGTGAGGAACTGAAAGAAGCTTGAACCATCTCGGATCTTTGATGTGCATGCATGCTGAGTCGCTCAGTTGTATCTGACTCTTTGCAACCCCATGGACTGTAGCCCACCAAGCTCCTCTGTCCATGGAATTCTTCAGGCAAGAATGCTGGAGTGGATTTGCTGTTCGCTTCTCCAGGGGATCTTTCTGACCTAGCGATCAAACCCAGGTCTCCTGCATTTCAGGTGGATTTTTTAACCATCTGAGCCACCAAAGGAGCCCCAAAGATCTAGAATAAAAGTTCTAAAAACCCCTCAGGGTGGTGGGTGTTGATAAGGACGTAGGGCTTTCACGACCAGGCAGATAGGAAGACTTGAGTGTCCACTGGAGTCAGAGTGCTTCAGAATGAACATGTGAAGTAATAACACAGCATCACAGCTCTGATCTGTACAGAGAAGTTCATATGTCAGGGCCCCTGATTGCTGAGGCTGGGACCTACCTTATCTGATGCTGCCTTGACCGGCCTCCCACTTTCAATGTGAGCACCAGCCAAACAAAATACTCTTTTTTTTGCAAAAACCAAAATGGTGGTTAGATTCCTACTCCTCTGCTTTTTCTCATACTATGAAGGCCCTGCACCCTCTTCTCTTCCTCGTTCAAGTATTGTTCTCCCCGCAAATGCCAGTTCAGGAGTCAAAGAGTTAATCCCTTCCAAAACAACTTCCCTGTAGATGGTAGACCAACATCTGCTTCAGAATGAAATGTCACTTTCTGAGCCCTCACCCCAGACCCATAGTATAAGAATTCCAAGTAGTGGAGCCAGGAACCTTCATTTTAACAAAGTCCCCAGGTGATCCCAACGCTCTTTCAAGTTTGAGAAACTCTTCTGCAGCCTCGGGGCACACCCCGGTAGCAGGTACTGTCAACATCCGGATGGTATCATACAGCAGTGGGTTCTCCAGTGGGTCTCCAACTTCAGTGTGTTTAGAGTTGCATGGAAAACTGATGCAAAATGCAGAGGCCCAGTCTCGGTGGATAGGGCCTTTGTAGTGTCACCAAGTTCCCCAGGTGATCCCGACTCAGTAAGACTGAGAAGGACAGCTTACAGGCGTGGATGGGAGGGGTATGAGTCAGAGAGGACCGAATGCAACCACAAGCTTCCTTGTAAGAGGAGCTTAGAAAAAGGTTTGAGCACATACACAAAGGAGGAGACGTAAAGACAGAACACGGAGAGTTTTGGAAATGCTGCTCAAAGGCTGCATCCACGAGCCGCAGAATGCCAGGAACTGCCAGAAGCTGGAAGACGGTAGAAATAGACTCTCTCCCAGAACTTCCACCAGGAGTGTGGCCCTGCTGACACCTTTGATTTTATCCACTGATATTGATTTTAGACTTAATGGCCTCCAGAAATGAGAGAGAATAAATTTCTGTTGTTTTCAGCCTCCAAGTTTGTAGCAATTTTTTACAACAGCCACGGAAAATGAGTATACCTTTTAACTAATTTAATATGATGCAAATGTTGCTTAGGAAATTAACCTAGAATTAATGAGAATAATAAGAGGAGAATAGGCACCAGAGTGGGAACTAGTTTATGGGAAAAGAGATGCCAAATAGGATGTTTGTGGCAGAGGCCTCAGGTAAAAGAGCCGAAGTCATGAATTATGCTTGTGAAAACAAAGAAGGAAAAAATATCCAAAAGCCATCTTGAATAAGAAATTGCAAAAATATGCAACAGAAGTCCTTGAGGTCCATAAAAGATTCAGATGAGGTCAAAGGTCTTTTTAATAATTGGTGCTAGATACCCATCGAGAAAATAAAAAGACTTTGACTTCTACTTCATACCACAGATAAAAATTAATTACACAAAGATTGTGGATTTTAACATGAAAGATAAAACAATAATCTTGGAACAAAATAGAGAGGGAAATCTTTATAAACTTGCAATAGACAGAAAGCCTTCCAAAACAGGGCATCCAAGTGATAGTTATTTTTTAAATAAAAGATAATTTAAAATCACCAGGAGTGGAAAAAATACATTATTAGTAGGAGATGATATTCACAGTACACATATCTGACAAAGGAATCATACCCTGAATATATAAAGAATTCTATTAATCAATAAAAAATGGACAAAGGACTCAACCAATACTAACACCAAAGATGGTATATGTCTAAATGGCCAAAAAACAAGTTTAAAATGTTCATCTTCATTAGTCATCATGAAATGTACATTTAAACCCACAGTGGGATAAATTCTGCATGACAACAGAATGGCTAAAACGTAAGATGAAAATTTCTCAAGTATTTCTGAGAATGTGGAGAAACAAGAATGTCTATACATTTTTGTTTCCAATGGGAAAACCTCTATAGACACTACTAGGATTTGTCAGTGTCTACTAAAGCTGAACATACGCACAATATATGACCTAGTAGTCCATTCTCAAAACAACAAAAGCACATACATGTGTTTATCATGAGGACTATATGAAAAATCCATATGTGTCCACTCAGTTGTGTCTGGCTCTGTGCGACTCCGTGGACTGCAGCCCATCAGGCTCCTCTGTCCAGGGGATTCTTCAGACAAGAGCACTGCAGGGGGTTGCCATTTCCTCCTCCAGGGGACTGTCCCCACCCAGGGATTGAAACTGCATCTCCTCCTGCATCTCTGGCAGTCTCCTACATTGGCAAGTATGGAAGGATGTGTGCGGGCTCAGTCGTGTCTGACTCTTTTCAACACTGTGGACTGTAGCCCACCAGTCTTCTGGCCATGGGGATTCTCCAGGCAAGAACACTGGCTTGGATTGCAGTACCCTCCTCCAGGGGATCCTCCCAACCTAGGGACCAAACCCATGTGTCTTGTTCTCATGCACTGGCAGGTGGATTCTTTACACTGCACCACCTAGGAAGCTCAAAAAGTCCATAGCTCTATTCATAATAGTCTCAAACTGGAAATTACCCAAAAGCTCATCAGCGGTAGAGAGGATAAATAGATTGAGGTATACCCATACAATGGAACACTGCACACCAGTGAAGGTGAATTATCTACCAAACAGTGAATTATCTACCAAGCACTAAACAGCACACATACCTACTCGTTTTCATTTTCTATCTTTTGGCTTTGTTTTGTTTTGTTTTGTTTTGTTTTTTACTTTACCAGGGGTATTACTTTTTAAATCACAACATTAAAGTTTTACAATGTGTTAAGGCTTCGTTGTGCTCAGAAACGAGGAAGAAGCCAAATATATATATATATATATATATATATATATATATATATGCCCTGTGTGATTCTGTTTAATTAAAAGAGGAAATAAAGGGCAAATATATATGCTGTCAAAATACTAGATAGTGGTTACCTACAGGGGAGAATGTAACTTGAGGGAACATGGGGAGGATTATGGGAAGATGGCAATGACTTTTATCTGGATACTAATTACAAAGGTGTGTACAGATTGTAAAAATTCAAGCTGCACACTCAATGTGCCATTCTCTGTACTGATTCCATTAACAATTTTGTAAGACCCAAAAGTCTAATAAATGACACAGATACATGCATGTAAAGATGTTTTGGGTTCCTACATAACACATATACACATAATACTGCTCTTTTGGAGGACTTAATCATCTTAGCACGTTTTAAAGCTGAGCACTGAAATTCCTTCTGTCCCTTGTGATGACTTGCCCTTTCTCATAACTTTATTTGAAGTCACAAAAAGTTTGGTATTTAGGCATTTCAGCAGATTGTGCTTCTCCCAGTGAAGGGAAATAAGGAAATGTCACATGAAGACTTATATACCTCAGAGGCAGTTCTGCAAAATGTTCTTAATCATCTCATTTTCATCTCTCAGCCAGTCTTTTTTGACTTAGAGGACTTATTTTTAGATAGCTGTGCAGCTGGTAGTTTAGAATCCAGCCATTCTACCCACCTCCTCTCCTTTCTTTGCCAGACCCTGTCCAGTTGGGAATTTACATTTGCAATGGTCCCAGAAAGATTGTAATGACACTGGGATTAAGTCGGCATGGAAAGAGCAACCATAGATCTGGACAAAAACTGATGTTTGCAATGGAATATTTGAAAACTAAAATAATCATCATTTGATTTAAAACTGGAGTTTCATGAATTAGAAATGAGCTATGAAACTTTCACATCCAGGTCACTGGGTCACTTTTCAATTTATATAATCAACCCACAAGACAATTAAACATCAGTTAAAAATGAAGCATTCGACCATACACTCTATCTCAGTGGCACTCCAAGTGGGGTCCCCAGGTCCTAGTCTCTGAGTCAGAAACTCCAGAATAGGGCCCTGGGATCTGTGTCTAGCATATATATATATATATATATATATATATATATATGCCCTGTGTGATTCTGTTTAATTAAAAGAGGAAATAAAGGGCAAATATATATGCTGTCAAAATACTAGATAGTGGTTACCTACAGGGGAGAATGTAACTTGAGGGAACATGGGGAGGATTATGGGAAGATGGCAATGACTTTTATCTGGATACTAATTACAAAGGTGTGTACAGATTGTAAAAATTCAAGCTGCACACTCAATGTGCCATTCTCTGTACTGATTCCATTAACAATTTTGTAAGACCCAAAAGTCTAATAAATGACACAGATACATGCATGTAAAGATGTTTTGGGTTCCTACATAACACATATACACATAATACTGCTCTTTTGGAGGACTTAATCATCTTAGCACGTTTTAAAGCTGAGCACTGAAATTCCTTCTGTCCCTTGTGATGACTTGCCCTTTCTCATAACTTTATTTGAAGTCACAAAAAGTTTGGTATTTAGGCATTTCAGCAGATTGTGCTTCTCCCAGTGAAGGGAAATAAGGAAATGTCACATGAAGACTTATATACCTCAGAGGCAGTTCTGCAAAATGTTCTTAATCATCTCATTTTCATCTCTCAGCCAGTCTTTTTTGACTTAGAGGACTTATTTTTAGATAGCTGTGCAGCTGGTAGTTTAGAATCCAGCCATTCTACCCACCTCCTCTCCTTTCTTTGCCAGACCCTGTCCAGTTGGGAATTTACATTTGCAATGGTCCCAGAAAGATTGTAATGACACTGGGATTAAGTCGGCATGGAAAGAGCAACCATAGATCTGGACAAAAACTGATGTTTGCAATGGAATATTTGAAAACTAAAATAATCATCATTTGATTTAAAACTGGAGTTTCATGAATTAGAAATGAGCTATGAAACTTTCACATCCAGGTCACTGGGTCACTTTTCAATTTATATAATCAAATAACCCACAAGACAATTAAACATCAGTTAAAAATGAAGCATTCGACCATACACTCTATCTCAGTGGCACTCCAAGTGGGGTCCCCAGGTCCTAGTCTCTGAGTCAGAAACTCCAGAATAGGGCCCTGGGATCTGTGTCTAGCAGGCCCTCCAGGTGATTTATACTGCACACTCAAGTTTGAGAACCACTGATATACATGTGGTCCATAAGGAATTCAAATGTAACCATTGTGCTACACAAGCAGAATGTTTATCACATATTAGAATGGCAGTAATAGAAACTCAGTAGCAGTTTTTTCTTAATGACCTCATAGGCCAGAAATAGCAAAAGAATATGTGGCAACACAAACTGTCTTTATTTACAGAGACACGGAAGTGAGTGGGTGTGTGTAAGTCTTTGCTAGAGAGTCTGCCCTGTACTGGGCCAGTGGTACCACAGTTGCCAGCATCCATGCACGCTGCTGTCCACTATGACCTGCAATTATCACATTTGCTTGGGTTTGGAAAAATTCTTTCATTTTCAAAACTCTGTCCACTGCCTAGAGACTCACAGAAATACTCAGTAATAGACCTACTAGCCCATCAATACAGTTTAGATAAATTTAAGGCAATAGGTGAAAGTTTACTTTTTTTTTTCAAGAGAAATTATGAATGCCAGGAAACTTTTCCAGATAGGGTTTTGTAAATAATTTTGCATTAATGTATATCAAAGAAAACCAACCTGAGCTGAAAGAAGAGGATCTTTGGACTCAAGTCCCCATGAAGAAAACTCTGTCACTTAAGTTTGGAAATGGTTAATAAACATTTATCAAGCATCCATCATGTATAAAGTCCTGTGGTCATTTTGATCAGAGTCCCATGATGGAGGGCACAGCACCACTCCCTTAGGAATATAACCGCTACTCCTCTTATAACAGTGGCAGAAGGCCAACTTGAATTAGATTAATCAAGACAAAAGGAAATGAAAGAATGGAAAAGGAGGCATTGGGATTTTATTGGCTCAACAAGTAAAATTTGGGAAGAGAGGATGCAATATGCAGAATAAAATATAGAGACAGTGATTCAGGCCCTCTCTGAAGAATACTGCCTGTCCATCCTTATCTCTGCCTCCCTTTCCTTAGCAGCATTTTCTCTCTCTTTGAAATGCTTCATTGAGATAAAATTGATAAGTCATACTAGCAATCCATCTTCTAAAGCATGCATTTCAATGGCTTTTAGTGTTTTCAGAAAGTTATGTGTCCACCCCAATGATCAATTTTATTGAAGTGTAGTTGATTTATAGTGCTAGTTGCAGGTGTACAGCACAGTGATTCAGTTACACATACATATATAAATATATATATATATATATAATATTCTTTTTTTAGATTCTTTTCTCTTATCTTTCCTGGTGGCTCAGACAGTAAAGCGTTTCCATCTATTGCCATGAAGTAATGGTACCAGATGCCACAATCTTAGATTTTGCATGTTGAATCTGAAGCCAGATTTTTCACTCTCCTCTTTCAGTTTCATCAAGAGACTCTTCAGTTCCTCTTCACTTTCTGCCATAACGGTGGTGTCATCTGCATATCTGAAGTTATTGATATTTCTCCTGGAAATCTTGATTCCAGCTTGTGCTTCATCCAGCCCAGCATTTCACGTGATGTACTTTGCGTATAGGTTAAATAAGCAGGGTGATAATATACAGCCTTGACGTACTCCTTTCCCAATTTGGAACCAGTCCATTGTTCCATGTCCAATTCTAACTGTTGCTTCTTGACCTGCATACAGATTTCTCAGAAGGCAGGTAATGTGGTCTGGTATTCCCGTCTTTTGAAGAGTTTCCCACATTTTGTTGTGATCCACACAGTCAAAGGCTTTGGGATAATCAATAAAGCAGAAGTAGATGTTTTTCTGGAACTCTCTTACTTTTTGTATGATCCAACAGATGTTGACAATTTAATCACTGATCCTCTGCCTTTTCTAAATCCAGCTTGAACATCTGGAAGTTCTCAGTTCACGTACTGTTGAAGCCTGGATTAGAAAATTTGAGCATTACTTTACTAGCGTGTGAGTTGAGTGCAATTGTGCTGTAGTAGTGAAACCATCTATTCCTGGACTTTTGTTTCTTGGGAATTTTTAAATGACAGTTTCAATTTCAGTACTTATAATTGGTTTGTTCATATTTTCTGTTTCTTCCTGGTTCAATCTGGGGAGATTGTACTTTTCTAAGAATTTGTCCACTTCTTCTAGATTGTCCATTTTATTGGTACAGAGTTGCCTATTGTAGTTTCTTATGGTCATTTGTATATGTGTGGAGTCATTTGTAACTTCTTCATTTCTAACTTAATTGATTTAGGCCCACTCCTTTTTTTTTTCATTATGAGTCTCACTAAAGGTTTATCAATTTTGTTTATATTTTTAAAGTACTAGGTTTTGGTTTCATTGATCTTTTCTATTGTTCTCTTAGTTTATCTCTGCTCTGATCTTTTATGACTCTTTCTTTCTACCAACTTTGGGTTTTGTTTGTTCTTCTTTTTCTAGTTGCTTTAGGTGTCGAGTTTGGTTGTTTGAGATTTTTCTTGGCTCTGGAGGTAAGTTTGTATTGCTATAAATTTCTCTCTTAGAGGTGCTTTTGCTGTACCCCTTAGGTTTTGGATCCTTGTGTTTCCATTTTTATTTTGTCTCTAAGTATTTTTTATTTCCTCTTTGATTTCTTCAGTGATCCATTGGTTGTTTAGTAACATATTGTTTAGCCTCCACATTTTTTGCAATGTTTTTCTTGTAGTTGATTTTTATTCTCATAGTATTGTGGTCAGAAAAGATGCTTAATATGATTTCAATTTTCTTAAATTTACTGAGGCTTGTTTTTTGCCCCAGCACGTGATAAATCCTGGAGAATGTTTCATGTGCACTTGAAAAACATGTGTGTTCTGCTGCTTTCAAATGGTATGCTCTATAAGTATTAAGTCTATTTGACCTAATGTGTTATTTAGACCTGTGTTTCCTTCTTGAGCTCCTGTCTGAATGATCTTTCCGTTATTGTAAATGTAGTGTTAAAGCCCCCACTATTATGGTGTTACTGTTACTTTCCCCTTTTATCGCCCTTAGCCTTATATATTGAGGCACTCTTATGTTGGGTGCATATATATTTAGAATTATTACATCTTCTTCTTGGATTGATCCCTTAATCATTATGTAGTGTCCTTCTTGGTCTCTTGTAACAGTCTTTAAGGTCTACTTTGTCTGATGTAAGTATTGCCACTCTAGCTTTCTTTGGTTTCCATTTGTTTGGAATATCTTTTCCTACTTTCCCATCACCATAATCAATTTTAGAAATTTCTCAAAAATAAACCTTGCACTCCTACACACCCTCCCCACAACCTCCCCTTCGCCCTCGACACCAAACAACCACTAATCTTCTTTCTTTCTCAATACAGTTGTCTTTTATGTAAATAAAATCATACACTATGTGGTCCTTTGTGACTGGCTTCTTTAACTTATTTTTTAAATAAATCTATTTATTTTAATTGGAGGCTAATTACCTTACAATATTGTATTGGTTTTACCATACATCAACATGAATCCACCATGGGTGTACACGTGTTCCCCATCCTGAACCCCCCTCCCACTGCCCTCCCCGTAACATCCCTCTGGGTCATCCCAGTGCACCAGCCCCGAGCATCCTGTATCCTACATCGAACCTGGACTGCTGATTCATTTCTCATATGATATTATACATGTTTCAATGCCATTCTCCCACGGCTTCTTTAACCTAGTGTAATATTGTCAAGGTCATATAACAGCACAAATCAATACTTCATTTTTTGTGTGCCTGATTAATACTCCATTGTATGAAGATACCACATTTTATTTAGCCATTCATCAGCTGACAGACATTTACATTGTTTTCAATTCAAAGCTATTATGAATAACGCTTGCGGCATTCTCCTAAGCCCCTTTCTTTGGATGGATAAACCTAGCCAAAACCAGCACTGTGTTCACTCTTAGTCTCTAGCCACAACTAGGGATAAGTAGAATATTCCATACAGATTTTAGATATAAAAGAAACAAAGGAAGAGTATGATTATTCGAAATCAATGCTACATTCAAGCAGCCTAAAGGGCCAGGAAGACGGAGGCATCTAATAAGGGTGACTACTCAGTCACTTGTCTAGAGAGAAAGCATATGAAATGCTTCCCAGAGAAAGTAGGCTGACATAGACATGTGTACACAAAGGACTTTTAGTTAGGCAGCCTCTCCAATTTTTGTGTATTTTAGCTCTTCTCTACAACTACTCCAATGAACCTCAGACATAGGAAGTCAGGAGACTTGACATCTTTAGATGTGAAACCGTAATGCTGCCAACTCCACAGGCCTTCAGAAGGTCCCAGAAATCCTTAAGGGATCTGACATGGGGTGAATCAGGTTAAAAAGTGAGGACACTGGTCAGTATGAGGAGAGTTCATTCAGTTAGTCAACCATCATATTCTGATTACATACCTACTGTGAGTAGGTATCATGCTAGCAGTACAGCTAAAAAGACACAAAACATGGTCTGGAGACTGCAGAGAACTTTCTCCAAGCCTTTCTTTTCTTTTTCACTCTTTATTCTACTTCTCTTTTTAATTCATGGTGGCCTGTGGGTATATAGGCTTGGCACAGTGTACTTCAAGTTTCAAATTTGTAGATTTGTTCCACTGTCAGTCATCCAAATTTGCTGTGTTCTGTGGCACCAAAGGGAAATAAGCTCTTGAAGACTAGACTTTGCATCAGGGACAGAGAACAATGGATGTTCAAATGTGGAACAAATCCATGCTGAAAAATCAACCAGAGTTTACCAGGTGCTAGCGTGTTTGTTTTGTATTTAGCAAAGACGAGAACTGAGCCTAGTAAGGAGGAATCTCAAGATGAATGAGATCTTGGATTACGTGGCCCTTACTCCATTCTGTTGCATTCCACCTTTCCCTTGGGTCTCAGTCACTACCACTGTCATTGTCCTAGGAACTATTCCCCTTTAAATGTCTGGATAAGTTCAGGCAAAATCCTTAAAAATGAAATAGGTTAAAGCTGCCAAATGCTACTGGGGAACAAAATGATAATAAGTAAACATAGCAGAAATAATATTGGCTCTGAAGCTCATCAAAAGCATTCTATAACTTCCTGTCTATGGGATCCTGGACTGACTTGCTATGTTCTGTCAGGCTCTTTTCCTCTTCTGGAAAATGAGATTAATAATACCTATCTTGTAGGCTTAAGCTGAGGGCCACATAATACTTATTCCCTCAACAAATATATACTGAGTACTCAATAGGTGTCAGGCACTGATTTAGGTAAAACAGTGACACACACACCCCAAAATCATACCCTTATGGAACCTATTGTTAAGGGAAGTAGACAATAAGCAAATCAATAAGTTGAAGATATGGGCTTATTTGTTTTCTACAGTGAGATAATCCATGAGTAGCAATGTCTAAAAAGGAAAAGTACATATAAAATTCCATCTGAAAGCCACCTGCAGTTTATACCTATTGCTCAAGAATGTACTTTTAGAGGAAGCTGGCGTCTTTGCGTGAGAACAGCAGTTCAAGGGGGAATTTAGTTATCCAAAAGAGAAGGCCAAATTCCATTTTATAACCAAGACAGTCCAGAGAAGGAGGAGCAAGTCTTCTACGCATAATAATGCAGAAGGCTAGATGGGACATTAAGACAAGTTGAGAAAAAGTTGGCCTAAGGTAAGTGACTCCGGAGTCGAGGGAGCTGGTCCGGCCCCTGGCCAGTGCTGTAGCCTGGGGTCTCATGAGGGAGCAGCCAGCAGCTGGTCCCTATGAAGAGGCTTAGTTCACAGTTTGCAGGGGAAGAGTATCTGGCTTGCAGTCTGAATTTTCCATCTTGGCATTGAAATCATCTTATATTATTCTCAAGCCATGTATTAATTTTATCATACACTTGAAGTGGTAGTTGTACTTTCTAGAAAAGAGAAAGGTCTTTGATCACACCTGGAGTGCCTCAGGGTGGAGAGAAGATGGCAGGGTTGATGAGAGAAGGTGAAGAGTGTGGAGAGAGATGGCTGGAGGACTAGTGCAGGGTGAGAGGGGATGGAGGTCAGATTAGAGGGCATATTGGCACGTTTTCTGGTGGGACTTAGAATTATGAAAGAAGAAGAAACTCATGAAGATGGGGTCATGTGGGAAAGAGCCTCAGCTTACATTCATTCAGCATTCAAGGGAAGCTCCAAAGACAGGAGAATTGGGGACCCCTTTTTAGTACCTATGGAAATTTCTGAACGCATGGTAGACACTCAATAAAGGCTCATTCTCTTCTTCCTCCTTCTCTAGTTCCACAATAAAATGATAGGGAAAAATTGAAGTTGCGAGAAACTGTTTACCCAACCAGGAATATTTTGTAGAGCTACCAGAGTTAATTTGCCTACAAGGCAATTTTGATACAAATGTTTACAACAGCTTTTCAAAGCTCCTTACTTCCCAGTTGCCACAGAAGGATCCCTGTGAGTGAGTGTGTATGTGTATGTATTTGTGTATAAATATGTGTGTATGTGTGTGTGTGTGTGTGTGTGTGTGTGTGTCAGAGAAGGCAATGGCAACCCACTCCAGTACTCTTGCCTGGAAAATCCCATGGACAGAGGAGCCTGGTAGGCTGCAGTTGATGGAGTCATGAAGAGTCAGACACGACTGAGCGACTTCACTTCCACTTTTCATTTTCATGCATTGGAGAAGGAAATGGCAACCCGCTCCAGTGTTCTTGCTGGAGAATCCCAGGGACGGGAGCCTGGGGTTGCACAGAGTCAGACACGACTGAAGTGACTTAGCAGCAGCAGCAGTATGTGTGTGTATTTGCTACAGAAGAGCTGCTGCCTGAAAGGTCCTTCTTCATCCTCCTGAGACCTAAGAGAATCCTCAGTGGACAACCACCTTAAGAACACAGCCTGATCCTGGTTTCTATTTGTCAATATCTTCCCTCTATATAAGTGAAAGAAGTATTGCATTTGATGACATGTATGGTCTCATATTTAAGACTAGTCTTGTTCCCTAAATACAAGGTAACTTGACCATATGACTTCCATCCAAAGAATACTTCAGTAGACACAACCATGTCGCTAACATGGGGAAAACACTATTACAAGGATGGTTCTGACAGTGTAAGTGATAATTATATTTTCTTTCCTGGTATCTTTCTTTGCTGTTTCCTCTGCATTTAAAAGTCTCTCATTAAAGCAGCATGAGCATGTGTTTTTGGTTGTTGGTTTTTTGTTTTTTTTTTTTTTCCCCTCTCCTCTCCAGTATTTCTCTTCTCATCCCTTTGCTTAAGAGTTACTATTTACAGGTAAGCTTGGAGATGGAGTTTGGTTAGAGTTACACAATTTCATCTATTTAGCCTCATCATGAAGCATGCTGGAAAGACTTTGAAGCTGGTGAACATTTTTTAAGGCCAGTAAATATGTGATGGGCATTTAATTTACTTTATAGCTTTTTTCCATGACTTGTACATGTCTAAAATGGAAGAGTCAGCTCTTCCTTTAAGTGACAGAAGGAAGCCATTCTCAAGGAGAAAGAACACATATTTAAATTTATGATAGCTGAACTTGGCTGCAACCGCCACATTCTTGTTCTACTTTGAGCTTGGCAGGCCACTCTAATATTTCTTCTTGGTCTGTAGATGAGAGATCTCTTTTATTTTCCTTTGTTGGAAACTTGAAAAGCTCAAGAATAGATTTTTTATTTGAGACTTTAATAAACTGTACAACCATTATGTGAACAGTTGAGCTTTGCCCAGCCTGACAAAACAGTAAATAGAATATACTCATAGCACGTTTATGTTTCATTGCCCTAACACTGCCAGTGTCTACCCAAGCACTTTCTCTGTCCAGGAGTGGATTTACAGTCCGATCTGATAGCATGTTGTTCTACTCTAAATGACTTGTTCAATAGATTCAGGGTTTTTAACAGAAATAATATTTTTGGAAGCATATAGGCCCACAGTGTGAATGGTCCAGATTAAAATGGAAAGTTATCACATTTATGTGGCTTAAACCTAGGCCATGAGTCCTGGGGCAGTGCAGTGGCTTCCATCCATCTCCATGTACAAATATACATGCAGGTCATGGCGTATCCGAAGGAAATTTTAGCATTAGAAATGCACACACCTCAATATTTGCAGCATCCCCAAAGACCACTGTTTTCAGATTTTCATTCATTTAATGAGTAATTATTGAATATCTGTTAGGTACCAGATGCTGGGAATGCAGATAACAGTAAACCAAAAGACAAACTTCCTAAAGTCATAGAGTATTCTAAAGAGGGAGAGGGTAATGTGCAGGGTAGAAAATAACAATCAGATAACTGCCTCATGTAAGGTTAGCTACTGGTAAGTGCTAAGAAAAGTTAGTTTTCTTAAGAATTGAATGGGAGTGCTTGTTGTAAATGCAGATTCCTAGGTCCATCCACATTGAACTAGAATATTCTAAAGCTCCCCTGTATCCAGGGAGGGATCTCCAATGTCTGTGGAGGAAGTCTGGTTCATCTAGAGGTCTACCATGCCGTCTCTAGCCCTGGCGGGGGAGCAGACACACAGAAAATGAAGCACCCTCCATCACCCTCTGCATGACCGTCTAGCCATGGAGAATAATGATTCATCAAAAGTAGCAGACCTTCTACAGCTTGGCCTGGGACAGCAAATGTCCCTGAAGTCAGCTCCGAGTTCCCTCACAAGGCTGCTATAGGCAAGGACACTGTAAAGAGAAGAAAGCAGGTGTTAGAGAGAAGCGGTTATTATTATTCAATGGAAGACATCAGTTAGATTCTCTTCCTAGGAATGCATGACCCAGACATCCCAGATGGTAGATCTTTCCCACTCAAATGACAGGGTTTCCTGAAAGGAAGACTAAGTGCTCCATCCCATTATGAGAGTCTCATATGGGGTATGTCTAAGTGTATCTGTGTGTGAGAGAGAGAGAAAGAGAGAGACATATACACATACACACAGAACACAAAGAGACACAGAGAGGAACAGGGGGAGAGGCAACCACAGAGCCCCTCTAAGAGAGGGCAGCTTGTTTCTCTTTGATGAGCACTGGACTCGGTGGGAGAAAGGGTTAATATCTTAGACAGAATGTATGCCTTTCTAATTTGCAGATAAAAATAGTATCTGTAATTTCATATTCTTCCTGGAGGGAACCTTAACCAACATCTATCCAGTTTAGGTGAGAAAGGCAAGGACTAGTGAGGCTCCCCAAGGGCTCAGGGCAGTGGGCAGAAAGTGCCAGTGTAGCCTGTGGCTCCTGGAGCCAAGCCCATCATCACCTGCTGAAGGTGAGTCCTGTAAGGACACTCATACGGGCTTACTCAGTGTAACCCTCTTATTGCATCCAATGTTTATTTGATCAGAAATAACTGAATCCAGATGAACCATACTGACCATTTACTACATGGACACCTCCTGCTGCTGCTGCTAAGTCACTTCAGTCATGTCTGACTCTGTGCAACCCCATAGATGGCAGCCCACCAGGCTCCCCCATCTCTGAGATTCTCCAGGCAAGAACACTGGAGTGGGTTACCATTTCCTTCTCCAATGCATGAAGTGAAAAGTGAAAGTGAAGTCGCTCAGTCGTGTCCGACTCCTAGCAACCCCATGGACTGCAGCCCACCAGGCTCCTCCAAGGAGCCTAAAGAGAGGTTAACTCAAGTATACTGGGGAAGACAGAGAGGCGGCTCCTACCACAGCTTGAAGTTCTGGGCCATTTACCTCTGGCCACCTGGCATTTGGTGAGAAAAGTCTATGGAGAAATAGGGATCAAGGGTTAAGTTGGGAATGTCTGGCCTTTGTTAGCACAGTTGGAAGGACAGCAAAGCCTGGTGGAGGCTCCCAGAGCCTCTTCTCTGAAAACAGAGAAGACACCATAGACAAGGAAAAGGATGTGCATCTGAGGACGCCAGCCGGTCCAGAGGCTCTGCATTGGGCACAGCTGTTGTGAAACACAGGGAAACTACCCTCCTCCGTGAGGTCACTTTGAGAGGTGAAGGCCCATTTCTGGCAACTTGGGCTAAAAGGAAGAAGATTTTGCTTAAAAACAAAAATCTCCAAGAGGAACACCCAGGCTGCCCCTACTCCCAGCCCCAGGCAATGCTGAGCCGTGCCTCTAGGCCCAGCTTTACACTCCAGAGGCTCCTGGGACCAGGCTAAGGCAGGATATGCAGAGGAATTCGATCAACTAATGCCCCTTGACAGTAGTGATAAGGGCTGGAACCTACAGACAGGGCTTGGAGTCCTAACATCCAGCAAAGTCTGGAATCAGGCCAGTGGGGAAACAGGCAGACACATTCAGATCTCAGCCCAGCAGTCCTTTTCCCTTCCCCCGTGGAAGCCTGTCCACACCCAGCCGCATGAGCACTGCTCTCCGGATCAGACTGATCCAGGCCCAGGACGGCTGCCCAGTCTCCTCCTGTGCTCCCAACCCTCGGCGCCTCCCGCTGGAATTCTCAACCCACAGGTCTCCTCTATGGGTGTATAAGTAGGGCCTCACCTTCCTTACCTGGGACTCTCAAAGCAGTGGGCTTTGCCTTTGCCTAGTGGGTGTGCAAAGAGTTATTTGCTGAGTTGGATAGAAAAGTACACTTAAAGGCTTAAACTGGTAAGAGAGAATTTCAGCTATCACTAACTGGGATTGCAAGAAAGTGTATCTAAATTCAAACTCTCACATCCTGAGCATGGAATGGGAACAGCCTCTCTTTTTCACAAGCCGGATCAGTCCTCACCTCCTTTCCGAGCATTCAGCTCCGGTGCTCGCAACCTTCCACACCACAGCTCTTCATACTCAAGTGTTCTTCCTCCGCCATCTCTTCTACTTTCCGCTTTTATTGCTTCTCATATATTCTGATTACTGTATGTCACAGAGATTAAGAACAAAGACTTTGCTGTCAAAGATCCGGGTCCACATCCTCAACTGCCACTTATTAAACAGGTGCCCTCGGACTAGGCAACTTCTCAAGGTCTTGATTTTCATATCTAACAAATGAAAAATAATAATTTCTCCCCCCTGGGGTTATTGTGACAATTTAAGGAGTCAAAAATAAAGCGCCTAAAATAAATCCTAGCACATAGTAAGCACAATAATAAAAGTTAGTTCTCATTTTTAAATAATAAGTAGATCCCTGGTTATTTGATATTTTTTAGGAAATGGTGCCTTTGGATATCTGATGTAAAACCTTTGATATTCTTCCCTGAAGAAACACACATACTCAAAAATTTTGCACATAATTTCAGAGGAAATATGGAATCTCTGAGGCCATCCTTTGGTCTCATTTTAGGATGCCCCCAGAATAGAATATACCTCACTGTCCAAAAAAAGTGTATCATTTTTGAGAGCTAAAATCATGCCTTCTAATTTTTCTGCTCCCCATAGCACCTATAATGATATCTTGTACTTGGAAAAGCACTCCATAAATATCTGATGAGTAGCTGATGCCAAATTTCAGCTCTCCATTGGATGTTGGAACTAAGCAATAATAATTTGGGTTTAATTCTCTCTATTCATGGAGGAAAAAATGAGTTTTGCTTTCATGTACTACAGAGTACTTGATGTTAATATTTTGCCTAGAGCATGAGTTGTCAATTCCAAATGGGACTCTCACTTTCCAAAGCTCTGTGGTCAGTTCCAAGGAAGGACATTCAGGCCCCAAAGCCAAGTCGCACTCACTAAAAAGAGAGTGTGTTCTCAGCCAGGCCCTGACCAAAGGTTCCTTAAGTCTGCTGACAACCAGATGTCATGGTGGCCTGTGGCAATGGCTTTCAGTAGGTCAAGTTTGCTGCACGTCAATTTAGAGCAAGCCTAACTCTGGCTAAATGGGCTAGACATTGAACCAAAAATTCAATAAGAACTCTGACAATGATTAACTCGTACTGATTACCTTTGTAAACGTAGACGCACTGTAAACACATGTTCCTTTATCCAAAAAAAATCAATAAAAGAGATGTTTGTCAAGGTGCAAATGCAGTCATGTGACAGGACCTCCCTCCCACTGTCCCATCCCTTCAGGCTTGGGTTGTTCCTCTCTGCTCTCCTCTTTAATGGCCACGGCACCTTGAGAGGGAAGCAGATACTAACTGCACATAGCAGATCTTTTTTTGTTGTTTTATTGAAATTGGTTTCTACTTTTCTTGAATTAATCTATCCATTAGTCATGCACGCTAAGACTTAGTAACAGTGCAAACTGAAAATGAGGTAATCATAGCCAAAGAAAAGAAACAGTACCAAAGGCTCTTTTTGCAGCTCTTGTCAGAATGAAAGCTCAGACTTCGCCATTCCTGTTCCCCTTTCTTTTGCCAGCACAGGCATGACAGATTCTAAGCTGATTCTTTTCTCTGAGCCTCGGTGCTCTTCAAACTAAATGACTCTGGCAACCTGTACACAAGAATGCAAACGGGGCTGGTGAGCAAGCATTGACTTTCCAAAGCACAGTTGAGAATATTAGGAAGGAAGATGCGAGGAACTGTGAGCAGCTTTTGCTAATTCGGACACTCTGTCCTGCACCATGTTCTAGCTTAGGAGGAGAAGTCCGAGGTCATGTTTGGTGGCCTTTCATTGCAGGGAGGAAACAAACCGCTAAGAGATTTCAGCATAGACTTCTTATACTGACTTGAAGGCAGAGAAGCAAGTGCAAGGTGACCTCCAGTCTCCTGCAGGGCACAGCATTCACATGCACCATCACACACACACACACACACACACACACACACACGCAGGCACATACATGCACATAAATACATCTGCCCCACTACCTAAAACAAAAAGTTCTACATATTCAGTGTTCATGAAGAAATACTTTTATAAAAAAAAAAAATTCCTGAGCCCCTGTACTTGGTCTCTCCATGCCCACCAACCAGATCATTCCCACCATCCTAGCTCTTCAGCACTCCTGTCTGTGAGCAGAAGTCTGAGCCGCCCTCAGGACCCAGCTTCCTCTATGAATAACATGGGCGTCCAAGCTCTGGCTGGACTGGGGGCCCCTTGCACACGCCCTTCCTGTTCAAATGCCAGTAAGAAAACCAGTGCCTTTTTTAGTATATTCCTTTCCTCCTGCCTCGTAGTGGCTCCAGAGGACCCCTCTAGCAAGTAAGTTAAACTTCCTGCCTTCTGACCCAACCCCACCCATTAATAATCTTGCTAATAAGAATCCAATGGACAGAGGAGCCTGGCAGGTTACAATCCATGGGGTCACAAAGAGCTGGACATGAGTGAAGTGAATTAGCATGTAATATATAACTTATCTTTGGAGACTGGTCTTTACCCAATCAGTTAAATAAATAAATAAATAAATAAATAAATAAATAAACAAACAAACTAGCGTTGAAAACAAAGCTTTGACTTAAACACTGGAACCCGAAGCAAGTTAGGCTTGCTTAGGCCAATATCTGGAGGCCCTGTTGTTGTTATTCTTGTTTAGTCGCTCAGCTTTGTTCAATTCTTTGCAACCCCATGGACTGCAGCACCCCAGGCTCCTTGTCCTTCACCGTCTCCCAGAGCTTGCTCAAACTCATATCCATTGAGTCAGTGTCCATTGAATCCATTGAGTCATCTCATCCTCTGTTGTCCCCTTCTCCTCTTGCCCTCAGTCTTTCCCAGCATCAGGGTCTTTTCTAATGAGTTGGCTCTTCCCATCATGTGGCCAAAGTACAAGAACTTTGGCTTCAGTATCCGTCCTTAAATGAATATTCAGAGTTTGTTTCCTTTAGGATTGACTGATTTGATCTCCTTGCTGTCCGAGGGACTCCCAAGTGTCTTCTCCAGCACCACAGTTCAAAAGCATCAGTTCTTTAGTGCTCAGCTTTCTTTATGGTTCAACTCTCACATCTGCACATGACTACTGGGAAAACCATAGTTTGACTAGATGGACCTTTGTTGGCGAAGGTCTCTGATGATGTCTCTGCTTTTTAATACGCTGTCTAGTTTTGTGATAACTTTTCTCCCAAGGAGCAATCATCTTTCATGGCTGCAGTCACCTACTGGGACAGAGTGAATGGGTTTATGTGGTAGATTCAGGGTGTATAAGCAGAGGAAATAAGCCTTGCTCTAACTTCCATTCGGAGAGCTGGATTCTCCACTTTGTGTTCCTTGAATAACTCTGACCAGCAACCTGAAGTTTGTCCAGAAACCAACAGGACCTGGAGTGCCCAGCAAATAAAGATACCAGTTTTTTCCTGTTCACAGTATCTCCAGGTTTCTAAACATGAACTTCCCATCTTTCAAACCAGGAGGGTTGCATTTTCTAAGCCACAAGTCTTTGCAGGGAGCAGGATGGACAAAACACATTCTGCATCCTAGTTCTTTTAGCCTTGATGCTAGGTCCACTTGCCACCATGCCACGGCCATTCTGTGGGAGGCTCAGATGCAGCAGTGTAGAGGAACTGGTGTCCTGTCCCCAGATCTCTGCTGCCTCCCTAGGGGCTCAAATGACTACATACAGTCCTTCCACCAAGGACTCTAGAAGTCAAGGGTTCTAGATTCACACAAAGTATCTATTTCACTTTGGAAAACCAAATGTTTTATTTTTGCTAATTACCAACATGCAAAAAGCCTAATGTTGAAGGCAAAAAATATGAGGTGGACAGAACTCACGGAGTTCACAGTCATCAGATTTTATATACACAAAAGGGTGTTATCTTCTTGGACATAAAATCTCCGATTGGTCAGATATTTAACACTTTAAGAAGCCTTGACAGTTTTGTTTTTTAATATCCTCAGGGGTGGTGAATTTTTACCCTTTGAGGATGGATTTGGTGTTTGAAGGCAACCAGAAGTCATTTGGACTTCCAATATCTGGAGGCCCTGTTGTTGTTATTCTTGTTTAGTCGCTCAGCTTTGTTCAATTCTTTGCAACCCCATGGACTGCAGCACCCCAGGCTCCTTGTCCTTCACCGTCTCCCAGAGCTTGCTCAAACTCATATCCATTGAGTCAGTGTCCATTGAATCCATTGAGTCATCTCATCCTCTGTTGTCCCCTTCTCCTCTTGCCCTCAGTCTTTCCCAGCATCAGGGTCTTTTCTAATGAGTTGGCTCTTCCCATCATGTGGCCAAAGTACAAGAACTTTGGCTTCAGTATCCGTCCTTAAATGAATATTCAGAGTTTGTTTCCTTTAGGATTGACTGATTTGATCTCCTTGCTGTCCGAGGGACTCCCAAGTGTCTTCTCCAGCACCACAGTTCAAAAGCATCAGTTCTTTAGTGCTCAGCTTTCTTTATGGTTCAACTCTCACATCTGCACATGACTACTGGGAAAACCATAGTTTGACTAGATGGACCTTTGTTGGCGAAGGTCTCTGATGATGTCTCTGCTTTTTAATACGCTGTCTAGTTTTGTGATAACTTTTCTCCCAAGGAGCAATCATCTTTCATGGCTGCAGTCACCTACTGGGACAGAGTGAATGGGTTTATGTGGTAGATTCAGGGTGTATAAGCAGAGGAAATAAGCCTTGCTCTAACTTCCATTCGGAGAGCTGGATTCTCCACTTTGTGTTCCTTGAATAACTCTGACCAGCAACCTGAAGTTTGTCCAGAAACCAACAGGACCTGGAGTGCCCAGCAAATAAAGATACCAGTTTTTTCCTGTTCACAGTATCTCAGGTTTCTAAACATGAACTTCCCATCTTTCAAACCAGGAGGGTTGCATTTTCTAAGCCACAAGTCTTTGCAGGGAGCAGGATGGACAAAACACATTCTGCATCCTAGTTCTTTTAGCCTTGATGCTAGGTCCACTTGCCACCATGCCACGGCCATTCTGTGGGAGGCTCAGATGCAGCAGTGTAGAGGAACTGGTGTCCTGTCCCCAGATCTCTGCTGCCTCCCTAGGGGCTCAAATGACTACATACAGTCCTTCCACCAAGGACTCTAGAAGTCAAGGGTTCTAGATTCACACAAAGTATCTATTTCACTTTGGAAAACCAAATGTTTTATTTTTGCTAATTACCAACATGCAAAAAGCCTAATGTTGAAGGCAAAAAATATGAGGTGGACAGAACTCACGGAGTTCACAGTCATCAGATTTTATATACACAAAAGGGTGTTATCTTCTTGGACATAAAATCTCCGATTGGTCAGATATTTAACACTTTAAGAAGCCTTGACAGTTTTGTTTTTTAATATCCTCAGGGGTGGTGAATTTTTACCCTTTGAGGATGGATTTGGTGTTTGAAGGCAACCAGAAGTCATTTGGACTTAAATCTGAAGACTACAACCCAACGTCAAGTTGGTTATCTGTGGCAGGCAGCTTAAAAAGGCCCCAGTAATTCCTGCCTCCTGGTGATCACACCTTTACGTAAACCCTGACACTTGCCTTGGGCTGGGTTTGCTTCTAAGGACTAGCATACAGCTCACTTCCAAGAACAGTGGCAAAATATCTGTGACTTCCGTCTTGCTCACACTGTCTTCCTGTAAGTGGCTCTTCCCAATGTTTGCTCTCTGAGAGAAGCTCCTGCCATAAGGAAAGCTGCCCAGTGAGACGCAGGGGACTGTTGTCTTCAGCCAGCCGCCAGAGAGGACCCGGGGTCTGCTAACAGCCCCTGCAGTAAGCCTGGAGCAGACCATCCCCATCCAAGGCTTGAGATGCTGCAGCCCTAGCTAGTACCCTGACTGGTAGACACTGGGTGGAGGACGCGCACACAGAAACTGCACACAGACTCCTGGCCCACAGAAACTGTGAGATCAGAAGGGTCTGTTGGTTTCAAGCTGCTGTGTTTGGAGGGCACTCTGTTACATAGCAATGGATAATGAACACAGATTTGTTAGAATTAAACAAGGATGTGTCCACTGAGCAAGCAGAATGGTTTCTTTGGTACCTCAGAACTGACCAACCCAAATTAGCCCTCTTCCCATCTTCAGGAGCATATTGTCCCCAGGGGCACCTTCCTCAGGGTCGCATGTCTAAGACCTCACTCCCACCCCCAGCCCCTCCTGCCTCAGCCTCCGGGTGGATCCCCGGCCTATTTACCACTCGTATGTCTGACCGTGTGCTCAGGGTGTGGATGCTGTTTCCAAGGCAGATCTGAGTAGATGACTACCTAGTAGGGTCCCTGGAGAATGTTTCTGGGCCTTCTATTGCTCTCCCTCCTGTCCTCAAAATGCCATGCTGTCTTCCTGCCTCCATGAGGATGGAAAAAGAATGTTTGAGCACACCTTTGGGCACCGAAAGGGTTTTTCTGTCAAAGTCCTAAAGAGGCCATCTCTGAACGAGTGATGGGGACTGAGTTCCAGTGGTGGTATGGTGAAGGGCAGCAGCTGTGTCCTCTGCTACTTAATGTCCACCTCCATCCACCCAGTGTGGATGCCCACCTGTCATTTCCACCACTCACAACCAAACCAGTCTCTAGTCAGCCTTCCTAGGAGCTAAGTCAGGGAAAACGAGCCTTTCTAACTGCTCCCTGGGAACATCTTCACGCTTTTAGGCTCCTTTCTCTGCCTCTTGGGAGATGCTGTGCGCTTCATGGCATGCTCTGTTAGCTAAAGAAAATGAAGAGCAAGGTAGAGGAAAAAACAGAAGGTGACGGTGAAGAGATGAAAGAGATGGATGAGTGGAGGAGAGCCGCTCACCTGGCCTGCCCCCAGGCACCACGGCTCCTCAAGAGTCCTGATAATGGACTAGCGTCTGCATGGCTGGTTTGCTCATCCCTCATTCAAGATTACACATGGCATCGATTAGTCCAGAGAATTGAAACTGCTCAGAAATGTGGTCACAATGCATCTCCATTTCTATTTCTGTAATTATGCTTCTCTGCAGAACTCTGAGTGGCCTACTTTTAAGTGTCTCTGCTTTTCTTTGAGTGGGAAAAATAAATACTTCTTTAAAATCTGGAATCATTGTTCTATCAACTCAATAGAACACTGTTTTTTAAAAACAGAGTATAATTTCCACGGTAACCCCACTGGCCATGGGACCGATTCTAACTTTCTATCTTAGGGGCTGAATTTACCATGCTGATTTTCTAATGATAATGTAAATGGTTTCTGGGCTCAAGATTTTATGGGAATATATTGGGGTTTTTATCCTTTTTTACGATAGTTGGATAACTCTAGAAAGATGTGCATAAAAATTCTTTAATGTGACTTTTCTCTAGCCTCATCTCAAGGTTACTTGTCCAACATGCTCTTCCCTTTGATACCACCAGCATACCTCTCATCTAGAACTTTCCTTTTGAATACTGACATCAGGGTGCTGAAAATGTCTGCTAAGCTGCAGTGCAGAACCAACAACCCCTCCAGGGCTGAGGAAAACAGGTTATCCAAGAAATCACAAAAGGTATTCATGAGGCACAGAATCTTCCTTGTCTCTGGCCCCAGGGTATGCACAGGTATTTCCAGGGGGAATCACGAAAGAGATGTGATAACTAAATCCTAATCAAATCTCTGATTTCATCCTTCTCTTTCCTCATCATTCTTCTGATGATGTCTATAATCCTAAGTCTATAACAAGTTATCGTGTATTTCAGGTTTATTTGAGATCTGTGAATTTATGAAGAAGGGGGCTTCTCAGGTGGCACAGTGGTAAAGCATCGACCTGTCAATGCAGGAGACACAAGAGGTGAGGATTCGACCCCTGGGTTGGGAAGATCTCCTGGTGGAGGAAATGGCAACCACTCCAGTATTATTACCTGGAAAATTCCATAGTCAGAGGAACCTGGCGGGCTGCAGTCCAAGGGTCGCAAAGAATCAGACACGACTGAGCCCTGAGACTTTGAGGACTCAGTGGATGCATTTGAGGGTCTCTCAGGTGTTCGCCCGGGAACACTTTTCAGCCTACTGAAAAGGAACAGTGGCAGCACTGGAGACACCAGCCTCAGGCCTGCAGAGATTCTGAGTGGCGAAGATCCTGCAAATCCCATTTCCTTCCCACTGCTAGCACCTCTGGCAGCACTTCCCACCTTGGCTTCCTCTGGCCGCACAGGCTGGATGAAACTTGCTCACGCTCCTGCCGTCGGTCCCGAGGGGCCATGTACCAGTGAGAGGTCTAAGCCACAACGTGCCTCGTCTGAAAGCACAGTGTTGATGAGTTAGAATGATGTAATTAGAAGGCCAATGACATCATATCTGCCACCATTTATGTTTTTTAAAAAATATTTAAATAGTTTATGTAAGTCAAAAATCAAATAATTACCATTCACATATATCAGTATTTTCAAACAGTACTAGTAGCCAGTTGCCTGGCACTCAGCCCCCTCCATGTCAGCTCTGGGTCTCAGGTCTTTACTGGGTATCTTGGTCACATTTCTTATCTTCTGAAACTTGGTTTCTTTGGCCAAATGAGAATGAAAATAATCCATAGTTGATGAGGCTCTTTGGGATTGTAAAAATACTCTAATACATGTAAAGCTTTTTGCATAATACTATTAGAAAAGCAATAGTATGAGTAGTTCAACTGTACAAAAACTGTGAAAGCGTTCCATGCCTATGGCTTGTAGACTATCTGTCTCTGTGACAATCGCTCGGTAGCCTAAGATCAAGACTATTTGTCTAGACCGAGGTTGTTAAATTACAGCCCACATGCCAAATTTAGTCCACCTGTTCTTACAGATATAGTTCACAAAACTCACTGGCTTACATATTGTCTCTAGCTGCTTTCAAGCTGAAATAGCAAGAGTTGAGTAGAACTGTAAAATCTAAGCTATTTACTCCATGGTTCTTTACAGAAGAATTTTGCTAGCCATTGGTTTATCATGCGTGAGTATCCTAGCAGAGCCTACACCAATACGGCTTTTTGGCAGAAGCAACTATGTAGGGCCCATTCCAAGCTGAAAATGCCTTGCACCTTCTTCCAGCATTTTAAGAGTTTCAAGGCAACAGCAGCAAGTCATTCAGTCAAGCACAGAAGCCTCGTGTATGTCAAGCCCTGTGTGACTGTGGAGGTGACACCCCAGGGAGGCCAGCTCCGCCTTCTTGTTATCTAGATGCCACTCCCTTTATAAACTCTGTCTTCAATTAATCCCCAAAGGACTCTTAGAGCAAAGACTAGAACAGAAAGGGGAAGCATTACCAAAGTTATACCATAAAATAATTCCCGGTAAATGGAGTCCAGTGTTCTTTATTAAAGGAATAACTGCTCATTTGAACCATCCTACTTTCCCATGACACAGTGTTTTCCCTTTTGGTTCTTTGTTTTAAATTGTTGCCCTGGATTTTCTCCAGTTTTTAATATTATTTGACTAAACATAATTCTCTATCAACACTGGTTAGATGACTCCAGGAGAATTATCATATTTGGTGTTTGGAATCTGACAACTATTAATGCATTTTCCCTTGAATGAAAAAGAATGTATTTGGTATTTTTAAACTTTTGAGACTAGAAGTATCTGAAAGGCTAGAATAATACTCTGGGCTTGTAAGTCACAAAAATTCAAAACAAAATGAAAACACTTAAATTGTCTTTTTCTCATCTTTTCTATAAAACATCACTTCCTACATCACTGTTCACCTGAAACTATCACAACATTTTTAATTGGCTATACCCTAATATGAAATAAAAAGTTAAAAAAAAAATGACCTACCATCCAGGTTCCTAAATTGTATAGGACTTTGAAAAAGTTTGCACTTTTAAAGTAATTAACATTTCTGTCTCATCAAAGTCAGGATTTAAGAAAGTCTAGTGCCGTCTATCGGAGAAGGCAATGGCAACCCACTCCAGTCCTCTTGCCTGGAAAATCCCATGGATGGAAAAGCCTGGTGGGCTGCAGTCCATGGGGTCGCTAAGAGTTGAGCACGACTGAGAGACTTCCCTTTCACTTTTCACTTTCGTGCATTGGAGAAGGAAATGGCAACCCACTCCAGTGTTCTTGCCTGGAGAATCCCAG
>SJYC01149168.1:0-22957 GCA_006408675.1 Madoqua kirkii | reverse complement strand
TACAGTCCATAGTGTCGCACAGAGTCAGGCACGACTGAAGGACTTAGCAGCAGCGGCAGTGTTTCAAGATTAGCTAGGAAACCATTTTGCTGACCACACCAATAAACGAGAAGCTGATCAGATAGTGTCCCTCCTCTTAGTGTAATGCTACAGTAACATGTGGGATAGGACAGAGGAGAATTAAAAAGAGAATAAAGCAGAGAAGACCCTCATTAGATCAGCATCCTTCTCAGACTCATGTTTTGTCTCGAGGAGAAGCCGATGCGTAAGCCAAAAACCAAAGCAAGAATGAACTTCATTTGTAGGCAGTCCTTCTGAGTCCTCTCTTCTCCACCAGCTTCCCAAGGCCATGAACAGGATCAAAGCTCTCTGCATAGTAACCAAGAGACGAGACTTGTTCGCCCAGCCCCGCCTCTGGGTCTCACCTGTCTAGCCTCACTCTCCCCGCCTCAACCTTCCAGTTATTTGTTTTCCGCCTTCTCTTTTTTGAAAGACTGAAAGCTTTTTTTGAAATTTTTATTTTTTTGAAGTATAGTTGATTTACAGTGTTGTCAGTTTCTGCTATATAGCAAAGCAATTTCATTCTTGTTCATATTCTTCTCTTTCCTAGTATTATGGTTTATCACAGGACGCGGAAGGTTGCTTCCCGTGCTATACAGTAGCACCCTGCTTTTTATCCCTCCTGTATAAGACAGCTGGTCTCTGCTCATCCGAGCTCCCAATCCCTCCCCTATCTCCCTCCCACTTGGCACTCACAAGTCTGTTATCAACGTCGGCGAGTCTGATTCTGCTTTTCAGATGAGCTCGTTTGTGTCATACTTTAGATTCTGCATGTCAGTGATAGAAAATGGTATGTGTCTTTGTGTGTTACCTCACTCAGTATAATAATCTCTAGTTGCATCCATGCAGCTGCAAATGGCATTCTTTTGTTCTCTTTTATGACCGAGTAACATTCCATTGCATATTACTATCCCACCTTTTTTATCCACTCATCTGTTGACAGATATTTAGGTTGTTTCCATGTCTTGGCTATGGTGAATACAGCTTCTATGAATACTGGGGGCATGTATACCTTCCAATTATAGTTTTGTCTGGATATATGCCCAGGAATGGGATTCCTATTTTCAGCCCTTTGAAGTCAGGGAATTTTATGTGAATTTATCAAGAATCCATCAAGCTTTTAACTTGACCTTCCAGTTTTCATAGACAAATGGCCTATTCTCAGCCAGTCAGACCCTCACACCTGCTGAACAGTGATCCAAAGATGCAGAAAGAGCTAGTGATTATTCGAAAGAAAGACTTACTTACAAGCTCCAAAGGCCCCGGTGGTGCCTGGCCAGGTTGCTGTCCTGACAACATTCTCTGCAGCGCTGTCCTGGATGCATTTCTGCTCCTGGCCTCCTAGAGTGTGGTGTATTTTCTTCTCCTTTTTATCTCACCTTCCTATCCACTTTGTGAGCACCCTGATACTATTTTTGTTCATAACTTTGCTACTTTAATTCACCAGAACTAGCTTCTGTGGTTTGTAACCAAAAGCACTAATGGATACAGCTAGTCTATAAGACATGATGGTGCTAGTGGTAAAGAACGTGCCTGCCAATTCAAGGGGTTTAAGAGATGCGGGTTCGATCCCTGGGTTGGGAAGATCCCCTGGAGGAGGGCAGGGCAACACACTTCAACATTCTTGCCTTGGACAGAGAAGCCTGGTGGGCTACAGTCCGTGGGGTTACAGAGAGTCGGACATGACCGAAGTGACTTAGCACGCACAGATGAAAGGATGAAAAGGGCCCTGAAATTAGAGTGGTGGTCACGCCCCTAAGGGCGTGGTTTGGCCTCCCATCAAGGTACCACTTCTCTGGCCAACACGGAGTGCGGTGTTCAGAGCTCTGCGGCAAATAAGCCTTTAACGCAGGCCCAATGGCCAGGTCTCAATGACCTTAAATGAGATGTTAGAGAGAAGACAGTTTTCAGATGGAAAAGACTTGTTTGATTATATCCTACTGAGCTTTCAAATGTCTCCTCCCCTCTTCTCATGATGGGTACTATCATCCACAAAATGAATTCAGAATCAGAAAAAAAAAAAAAGTTATCAGTGGAAAAAAGGTAGTCAGTCATTCATGTTCATCTCTTCCTCTCTGAGTTAGGAACACCCAGTAGTTCAAGCAAGGGTTTTGAAGACAGATGACCTCGGTCCAGACTCCAGCTCCATCATTCACTAGAGCCCTAATTCTCTCTAAATTTTCTGGGCCTCAGTTTCCTCACAATAAAGTGAAGACTAAGAATGGCATCCACCTCATGAATGTTGTGAGAATTTAAAGCGCTGCATGTAGAGCATTCAGAACAGTGACTGGAGCAGAACAAGGGCTCATCAAGTGTCTTGTTGCTGCTGCTGCTGCTGCTGCTGCTGTTGTTATATGACTTCAGTCTATGCAGTGCTTGGTGGTACCTAGCATCTTCTCTGTAGCGGTGGGTTACATGAGTGAAAAAAGTATCAGGAATTTCTTTTAGTATATAGAGGAAATTATATTTTTAATGCCACAATAGGATTTCGCTTTACTCGAAAGCCCCAAGTAGAACACAGCCAACTGTTTTGATAAGTGGCGTGGGTAATTATGGTTTCCCTGGTAGTTCAGCTGGTAAAGAATCCATCTGCAATGCAGGAGACCCCAGTTTGGTTCCTGAGTCAGGAAGATTCCCTGGAGAAGGGATAGGCTACCCACTCCAGTATTCTTGGGCTTTCCTGGTGGCTCAGATGGTAAAGAATCCACCTGTAATGTGGGAGACCTGGGTAACTATAGTGACTTGAACAAGCCTCTGTCTTAATGGGTTCTCTTGGGCATTTCACCTGCTACCTGCTGCCTCTTTGGACCAAATTTGGTTAATCTGCCATTTTAGAACCAAATAGAGATAGCTGACATATTAAGACAGACACATCTCTTTGTTTTTAGCATACTTTAGTGCATTTTGATACAAGCAAGTGAAATATCAAAGATATGTAATTTCTGGGAGTGAGGTGGACCATGTCTAGAGCCGCCAGTCTAGGGGACTGAACTCTGCTAAGTAATCGCATGACCTAAGGCAGGAGAATGGTTTTGACCACTGAAAGGAGAAGTGACCCTGAAATCAAATTTATTCCCAAAAGAAATGTAGCTTACCTGGTTCCGTTTGTCATCTGGACAATCATCTATCACATGATGACCCCACCATTCTGGGAACGAGGTCATTCTTTCTGAGAAATGCAGATCTGGAGTCACAGCCCTGTGGTCGGGGAGGCATGTGGCTGTGTGGGAGAGGCGCATGGGTTCCCAGCAGATTTCCCCTGTGAACAAAAGCAGAAATCCACCAAGAGGACCAGGAAGTTAGATTCATGGCCCACAAAGAGGAAGAGGGAGCATGAGACTCGGGTGTGAGCAGGGTGATACCACATAAGTGGAAAGAAAGGTCAGGTGTTCGGGAGGCCAGAAGCAAGGGCAGGGCAAGGTCACAGGATTAGACTGCCAGGATTTGAATCCTGGTTTCAAAGTTTATAAGATATATGACTTCAAAAAAATTAGTTGAATTATCTGTGCTTTATTTTCCTCATCTGTAAAATGGGACTGGGAATAATCATCTTTCTCCTAAGATTGTTGTGTAGGTTCAATTGGCTGCTACATGTAAAGTACTCAGAACAGTAACTGGAGCAGAACAAGGGCTCATCAAGTGCCTTGTTGTTGCTGCTGTTCTGCTGTTATATGACTCCCATCTACACAGTGCTTGGTGGTACGCCTAGCCCGCAGTAACTCTGTTGCTGTGATTATCAGAGCTTGCTATTCATACCATGTTAGAATGCTTTGCCATGTACAAAGCAATATACAAATATAAGGCATGGTACTGGATTGATCAGTGTGTTAGTTTTCTAGGGCTAGTATGACAAAGTACCACAGACTGGGTGGCTTAAGTGACAGAAATTTGTTTTCTCAAAGTTCTGGGGTCTGGAAGTCTGAAGTGTTGTCAAGGTTAATCTCTGCTGAGGCCCCTCTCCTTTGCTTCTAGATGGTTCTCTTTTCCTCCCTGTGTCTTCACATGTCTTCTTTCTGTGTCTGTGTCCTAATCTCCTCTTTTAATGAGGATGCCAGTCTTGTTGGTTGAACCCTCCCTTGTGGCCTCATTTAACTTAATTATTTTTGAAGACCTTCTCTCCAAAGATAGTTACATTCTGAGGTTGTAGCGGTTAGAATTCAGCATGAATTTGGGAAGTGGTGGAGGAGCAGATATGCAACTCAGTCCGTAATAACCAGTGATCCATTTAGTGAAGCTGAAACTGTATTTCCCTTATCCAAGTGAACCCTGCTAGAGTTGGCCAAAAGAGGTCCCTTTATAGAATAAAAACAGCCCCCTGCTCTCTGGACAGCATGGCTGTTAGAAGTAACAGATGGATGCAGGGATGTCTGGCAAGATTTGACTTACTCTGGCTCCCCTCTGTTCCCCAAGCCCATCTTCTAAATTGCTGACCATAATGATCTAGTGCCTGACAGTGGCCCCAGAGCATCCCTAGGCATGAGGCTGAGGATCCAGGCATTTCCCATGCTCCTCAGGATCTCCCTTCAGTGATTGGACATGCTTGGGTTCTAATTTGACTAGCTGGCAAATCCTCTGGACTCCCACTTTTCCTCACCTCCCACAGTTGTGTAAAAGCTAAATAAATCTCTTACCCTAATACACTTGTAGTGACTCTGCTTGCATGATTGAACCCTGACAGATACAGGAATGATAATGATAATACTAGTCTTCTGGACATACTATCACTAAACCTGAAAAGAATCTATGACTCACTCAGAAGCATGCATTTGAAGTTTTCCTAATTACGGCAAGCCTGAGCTTACTCCAAAGTCCTCCAAATTAGTCTTTCACTTCCATTTCTCCTGGCTCCAATATGTCCCACCAATGGCTGACAGATGAAATTTCTTAAACTACCTTTATGTTATCAAGTAACAGTCAAGGGAAGTCCCTGGATGATGGCTGGGTAGCAGGCCCAGAGAACAACAGGTTCAGATGAGGGTGAAAGGATGGAGGATTCCGAGGGATGTCCCCAGGTAGGGGAATGGGATGAATGAAAAGCTTGACAAATGTGAAGAATGCAGTTTACAATGTCATTGCATCATTGGGATGAGAATAGTAACGGGACATAGAAAATCAAGAAAATGCTTTTAAAAGTAATTTCATGACATACAAAAAATCTTATAAGAAAAGATATATACAAATTACACTACTGTACTCCAATGTGGAGAGTTTTTAGGCATAATAATGTAATAGCTCTCTTGCTTTTTCCATGATCCAGCAGATGTTGGCAGTTTGATCTCTGGTTTCTCTGCCTTTTCTAAATCCAGCTTGAACATCTGGAAGTTCATGGTTCACATACTGCTGAAGCCTGGCTTGGAGAATTTTGAGCATTACTTTACTAGCATGTGAGATGAGTGCAATTGTGCAGTAGTTTGAGCATTCTCTGTCATTGCCTTTCTTTGGGATTGGAATGAAAAGTGACCTTTTCCAGCCCTGTGGCCACTGCTGAGTTTTCCAAATTTGCTGGCATATTGAGTGCAGCACTTTTACAGCATCATCTTTCAGGATTTGAAACAGGTCTACTGGAATTCCATCACCTCCACTAGCTTTGTTCATACTGATGCTTTCTAAGGCCCACTTGACTTCACATTCCAAGATGTCTGGCTCTAGATTAGTGATCACATCATCATGATTATCTGGGTCGTGAAGATCTTTTTTGTACAGTTCTTCCGATCCAACCAATCCATTCTGAAGGAGATCAGCCCTGGGATTTCTTTGGAGGGAATGATGGTAAAGCTGAAACTCCATTACTTTGGCCACCTCATGAGAAGAACTGACTCATTGGAAAAGACTCTGATGCTGGGAGGGATTGAGGGCAGGAGGAGAAGGGGACGACCGAGGATGAGATGGCTGGATGGCATCATGGACTTGATGGACGTTAGTCTGAGAGAACTCTGAAAGATGGTAATGGACAGAGAGGCCTGCGTGCTGTGATTCATGGGGTCACAGAGAGTCTGACACGACTGAGTGACTGAACTGAACTGAACTGAACTGAATGTGATAGCACATCTAATATCAAACAGTTAAAACTGGACATGGAAGAACAAATAGGAAAAGGAGTACATCAAGGCTGTATATTGTCACCCTGCTTATTTAACTTATATGCAGAGTACATCATGAGAAACGCTGGACTGGAAGAAGCACAAGCTGGAATCAAGATTGCCGGGAGAAATATCAATAACCTCAGATATGCAGATGACACCACCCTTATGGCAGAAAGTGAAGAGGAACTAAAAAGCCTCTTGATGAAAGTGAGCGTGGAGAGTGAAAAAGTTGGCTTAAAGCTCAACATTCAGAAAACGAATATCATGGCATCCAGTCCCATCACTTCATGGGAAATAGATGGGAAACAGTAGAAACAGTGAGAGACTTTATTTTGGGGGGCTCCAAAATCACTGCAGATGGTGACTGCAGCCATGAAATTAAAAGATGTTTACTCCTTGGAAGGAAAGTTATGACCAACCTAGATAGCATATTGAAAAGCAAAGACGTTATTTTGCCAACAAAAGTCCATCTAGTCAAGGCTATGGTTTTTCCTGTGGTCATGTATGGATGTAAGAGTTGGACTGTGAAGAAAGCTGAGCACCGAAGAACTGATGCTTTTGAACTGTGGTGTTGGAGAAGACTCTTGAGAGTCCCTTGGACTGCAAGGAGATCCAACCAGTCCATCCTAAAAGATATCAGTCTTGGGTGTTCTTTGGAATGAATGATGCTAAAGCTGAAGCTCCAGTACTTTGGCCACCTCATGCAAAGAGTTGACTCACTGGAAAAGACTGTTTCTGGGAGGGATTGGGGGCAGGAGGAGAAGGGGACAACAGAGGATGAGATGGCTGGATGGCATCACCAACTCCATGGGCATGAGTTTGAGTGAACTTCGGGAGTTGGTGATGGACAGGGAGGCCTGGCGTGCTGCGATTCATGGGGTCACAAAGAGTTGGACATAACTGAGTGACTGAGCTGAACTGAACTGAATATGACGACTATATATGTAACAGTAAGTTGTAAAGTAAGCCTATGGGGGAAATGAGAAAGGGGATGACAGGCAGGGCAGGAGCCACACTGGAGCCTATTTGAAGACTTTACCAAGACAAGTTTTTGAAGAAGGCATACTGCTATGGGAAGCTGAGAAATGGAGCAGCAACCAGAGGGGCATATGGGACAAGGGAAAAATCTGGGAAGAGACAAGCCCATATATTCAGACTTCAAGACATCCAAGAGAGGAGAGCTGCTAGCAGAAGAGGAGGTAACAGGGCAGAACCCTTGAATGGGAAAGGGGGATGGATTCAGAGCCCAAATGCAGGAGCCCGGCTTTGCTAGGAGAGGGGTGCACCCTCCATTGTATCAGGAGGGAAGAAGCCTGATCCAGAGGTACAAAGGTTTGTGTATCTAGCTCAGAAGATGAGGGCATCTCCCTTCCTTAGTCATCTCCACCTTCACTGCCATCGGTGCAAAGTTTCAAACACTTTGCTGAATCTGCCTCCTGTCCCTGCATGTTGGCAGCAGTTACCTAGAAGAGAGAAAGCTGGGCTGAAGGAGGTTGTAAACCCAGACAGAGATGAATGAACTTGTTGGAGTCACACAGCTAATTAGTGACAAAGCCAGGACTGCAACCAAACTGGCTCCCAGCCTAGTACTCTTTCACTACCAAATTACCATGAAATACTGAACAGATGGGAGCGATTAAGGTTTAGGACCATTAGAACGACCAACACAACCCAAGTTACGTGAAATAAGGAACCGAGTAGAAACAGAGCGCAGAGATTTAAGCCTCAAGTCTCAGGAAGGGGTAATTTTACTCATTGTGAGCCCATGATTAGATTAGGGTGGGTTGAACTAAATTGTCAACTGGAAAAATGCACTGCCCCCAGAGTTCCATAACCAGTTGCAGGGCTGGCAACACCCTGGCTCCAGGAGGTGGCCTCAAGGGAAAAGACTGAGATAAACCTCAGCCAACAACATTTACCAGCGTGAAGCCAAATTAACTCTTTAAATTACATAGACCTTCTGGCAGTCTTTGCTCTACTCCATTCAGAAGTACTTACTAAAAATGCTGAACTGTACCAAGTTCTGAAAAATAACAGGTACTGCTCCACCTCCTTACCTATGGGGGCCCTGGCATTTGTCACATTGATTAGAAGAGACTCTTTCTCAAAAATATTCTTTCCTTAGACTTTTCCTTCATGCTGCTCATGCAGCGCTTGTCCCATTTGCAACAAATGTTTTTTGTTGTTCTGTATCTGAATTTCCAAAAGATCTTGGATGCTGGTGTTTATTTTGATTAATGTTTGGTTAGTTGACATGCTGGTATTATTTCCCCCTCAGTATCACTAAATGTGATGGATAGTGAATTATGAAGGCTATCACTGGGCAGGCAAGTTGGTCTTACTAGTACATAACTTAATGGAGGTGGTGGGGAGGCAGATTAAAAAGCCCACTTTGTCAGGTTATCATTGGGTAATGCTAACTCAGCGTCTACTCTGATTTAAAATTCTTCTGATTCAACCTCAATGCTTATAATGAATAGTAATTTCTAAATAATCAGCTAGTACTCACCTTTTCCCCAGGTTTGAACCATCCTGGGGCCCTGACCCCTAGCACAGTGCTCTTTTATTCCCCAAGCTCAGGGCAGAGTTCCTGGACCAGGGAGGCCAAGAAGACGAACCCCATGAGCTGCCAGATTGCCCCAGTCATCAGAAGAAAACACACCACCTGCCAATATCCATTTCCCTTAGACTATGACTCTGGCTAAAGTCTCATAATTTTGTCGTTCAGTTGCTAAACCATGTCTGCCTCCTTGCAACCCCATGGACTGTAGCACACCAGGCTCCCCTGTTCTTCACTATCTCCTGGAGTTTGCTCAAACTCACATCCATTGAATCGGTGATGCCATGCAACCATCTCATCCTGTCGCCCCCTTCTCCTGCTTTCAATCTTTTCCATATCTTACCTCAGACTGGATAAACCCAACTGTACACCCAGGTCTCACTCTCACCTCACAGGTAGACTCTGAAGCACCTAGAGGAAAATAATACAATGGACACCATACAGAGTCCTGTTCCTACCCATTTCACAAGGAAAAGGCTATAACTTCTGATGGGAATTAGTGAAAGGATTATAAATGCAGAAGACTTCTCTGACCACCTTATCTAAAGAAGATGCCTTCCCTCTGTTTGCATGCTATGTTATGTCACAACATCTTGTATATTTTCTTTGTTGCACACATTATGGTAATTTGGATTTCAATTTTACTTATTATCTTTTTCCTCTTCTGTAAGGCTTCTATGGAAAAGAGCCATGTCTGTCTTGTTCCCTATTGACTCTTCAAGTGCCAGAAACAATGCTTGGTGCAGAACAGGTACTAGATGGGCTTCTCTGGTGGCTCAGCCTGTAAAGAATCTGTGTGCAATGCGAGAGATCCCTGGGTTGGGAAGGTCCCCTGGAGAAGGAAACAGCTACCCACTCCAGTATTCTTCCCTGAAGAATTCCATGGATGGAGGAGCCTGGAAGGTTACAGTCCATGGGGTCACAAATATTCAGACATGACTGAGCAACTAACACTTTCACAGGTACTAGATAAATATTAATTGGATAGATAGAGGGATGGGGATGGGGATGGAAGCAATGTGCTCTTTTCTCCCATGGGGAGCTACCTGTTTAAGAGACATCCCAACTCTGGATAACTAAGTGGGTCTCAGGTAACATAGACAGAGTGGGGAGGATGATCAAGTGCTCATGTTTGGTCCCATTGAGACTTACACTTGAAAGAAGAGAAATAAATCAGATGAGGAATTGGGGGAGAAAGCAAACGTAGGAATAAAGAGAGCTTTAGAAAACCACCTTTTATCATGTATCTGAGGAAGCTAATACTCAACAATGAACTGGACAAGAGAGAAAACTAGATTGAGATTAGGAGATATTTAACAAAGACATTTTGAGTGACTAACTGAAAAAGCAAAGACAACCAAAAATGAGTAGAAACGTAAATTCAATATAGGACGTGTTAGAGTGGGCTTTCATCTGATCTCTGTGCTCTTAAGGAAGATCTTACATTGGGATGAAGTAGAGAGAGGTGTCTGTGGGACCCAGCTGTCACTCCCTGTCACACACAGTCCCATCCACACCAGTACACTTGTACTGACATCCTGCAAACCCAGCTTCCCAAGGGCTACTTTCTCCAAAACAGACTCCCCTCTTAGTAGAATATTCCAAGAATCAGACTTTCTTCCTCCCATCAAGAATACTGGCCTGGGTCTTCTCCATTTCTAAATTCTGAGGATAAATAGTTAAACTGAAAAACCCTCCTTACTAGGTCATTTCCATCAAGCGACGGGGAGTGCTTTAATTTTCTCATCTTAAAAATAATTTATTGACTTCACCTCCCCCTCTAGCTACAGTTCCACTTGCTCTCCATTTCTATGCTGTTTTTACAGAAAAACTCATTAAATGCTTTGTCTATACTTGTCCTTTCTAGTTATTTTTCCTTTTATTCTCCCTTGAGTCTATTCTAATAAGTTTTTGTCTCGAACATTTTACCAAAACTTCCCTTTCAAGGTCACCAACAACCCCCAAAGTTCCTAAATCTAGAAGTTATTTCCAGCCCCTCTTTCGCTTAACCCATCAGGAGTATTTGACACCATGGATTGGTCCCTCTGGCTTCTCTGATAGCTCAGCAATAAACACTCCACCAGCAATGAAGGAGACACAAGAGATGCAGGTTCGATCCCTGGGTCAGGAAGATCCCCTGGAGAAGGAAATGCCAACTCACTCCAGAATCCTTGCCTGAAAAATCCCATGGACAAAGGAGCCTGGCAGGCTACAGTCCACCAGGTCCCAAAGAATCGGACTCTACTGAAGTGACTTAGCATCATGCATTGTTCCCTCTGCCTGGATACACTTTCTTCTCTCAACTTCCAGAACCCCACCCTGTCATGACTTCCTTTTGATTCACTGGTCACTTCTTTTTGGATGCCTTTGCTGATCTCCTCATCCACCTGACCTGGTAGTTAGGACTCAGTGCTTTGTCTTTTTATCTTAACTATACTCACTCCCTGATCTCATCCAGCCTCAAGGCTTTAATGGATGTTTATATGCTGAGAAATGTATACACCTCCAGCCTACACTGATTTCCTGAACTCCAAACTAATAGGTCCTACTGCGTAATTGGCACCTTCACTCGGATGTCCAAACTCTAGATTTTCCTACCTCTTTCGGCTAGTTACTATCTTCCCCACATCAATATTGCTAACACTGCTCTTCCAGAAGCTCAAACTCAAAAACCTCACTGTCACTTGATTGCTTTCTTCCTCTCATACCTCATATCTGAACATCGACAAATTCTTTAGGCTCTATTTTTCAAAATATATCCTCATTTAGACCACTTTTTCAGTTCAGTTCAGTCTGAGTCATGTCCAACTCTCTTCAACCATGGACTGTAGCACATCAGGCTTCCCTGTCCATCACAACTCCCGGAGCTTGCTCGAACTCATGTCCATCAAGTCAGTGATGCCATCCAACCATCTCATCCTCTGTCATCCCCCTCTCCTTCTGCATTCAATCTTTCCCAGCGTCAGGGTCTTTTCTAATAAGTCAACTCTTCACATCAAGTGGCCAAAGTATTGGAATTTCAGCTTCAGCGTCAGTCCTTCCAATAAATATTCAGAATTGATTTCCTTTAGGATTGGCTGGCTTGATCTCCTTACAGTCCAAGGGACTCTCAAGAGTCTTCTCCAACACCACAGTTCAAAAGCATCAGTTCTTCAGGGCTGAGCTTTCTTTATGGTCCAACTCTCACAACCATACATGAGAAAACCATAGCTTTGACTACATGGCCCTTTGTTGGTAAAGTGATGTCTTTGCTTTTTAATAAAAAGACCACTTTTTACCACTTCCTTAATTACCATGCTGGTCCAAGCCACCAAAATCTCTCTGCCAGATTAGATTAAGAACATTCTAATGAATTGTCCTGCTTCTGTCCTTGCCCACCTACAGTCTATTTTCAACACATCAGCTAAAGGGATACTTTCAAGAGAAAGTCAGGGACTGTCACTCCTCTGCTCAGAACCTTCCTGTGGCTTCACATGTCATCTAGAATGAAAGCCCCAGCCCCTACAATAGCCTGCACAGTCTGGTCCCACTCTCTCTGCTCACTTCTTACTCTTTTTTCATCACTCACTTCTCTAGCTGTTCTGGGCTTCCACGTTTTCCTGTCTTGCTAATGATGCTCCCACAGCCTCCCACCTGCTGTTCCACTGCCGTGGTCCTTCCCTGCACCCAACCCTGATCTCCACAAGGCTTCCTCCTTCGTCTCCTTCAGTCTTCTAGGTGAGGTCCTTTCTGAGTTTTCATCACAACCTCTCCCCTTCTGCCACTTTCCCTTTTTCCCCTCTGCTCTATTTTTTCTCCAATGCATTTATTACCATCTATTTTATTAATCTTATTACATCATTATAACATATTTTATTGGTTATAGTCTCTGTCTGCTCACATGATTCTGCAAATTCCATTAGAACAGGAAGCTTTGTTCCTTCTATTCATTGCCTTATCCTCAGAGCCTAAGACAAACTTAGCATGTGGCAAGCAATCCATGAATATTCACTGAATCAATGAAAAAGCCATTCTGCCCCAATGTGTAAGT
Source organism: Madoqua kirkii (assembly GCA_006408675.1). Classification (NCBI taxonomy): domain Eukaryota; kingdom Metazoa; phylum Chordata; class Mammalia; order Artiodactyla; family Bovidae; genus Madoqua; species Madoqua kirkii. The sequence goes on along the minus strand of SJYC01149168.1, from coordinate 10,224 downwards.
GGTTCCTAATAAGTAGCCTAGATTTGACTCATTCCCTTAACCATATTGTCTAACCCAAAGAAATCCCTCTAATGGAGAGATGTCAGACCACATAGATTGAGACTACAGACCAGACAGTCTCATGGGGAGACATTTTGGTGTGGTTGGGGCCTGTGGAAACCCTTCAAATTACACTGCATTGTTGACTCCTATGTGAGAATGACCTAGAGGTGATACCAAGCCACATGCTCTGAATGAGTCACAGAAAGAGACCCAGTTGTGGAGTGCATTGATAGTGATGTATTTTAATGGGTAGCCTAGTCTCTTTGTTTTCTGATCTAGTCAGACCACACTCAGAGTATTATGTTCACCTGTGGGAATTATCTTTCATGAGAAATATTGTTCAGAGAAAACCAGCCAGGAGAGTGAGGGCTCTAACAATGGTACATGAAGAATGACTGAAGGAATCAAGGTGCCCAGTGATTCCATTTCTTAAGAATAAAGTCTGAATACCTGCACCACCCGTACCACCACTCTCGTCCTTTGTCCACAGCAGACTTTGTTAATCAATCTTGATTCTCTTTCCTACAGCATTTACACAGCTCACAGCAGGCAGCCACAATCCAATCTACTGGAACTGGCAAGTAAGACAAAACTTGTTAGCTGTTCTGGCCATAACGGAGATATATATGTATATATATATATATATATATTTTTTTTTTTTTTTTTTCCCCATGAAATATTTGTGATGTGAAAAAAACTAAACTGGTCCCATCTAGTTTCAGAGGGTAGAACTATGAATAATGAAAATCCAGGATAGCGTTCTTATGGTAACAACTGTCCAAATGTGAGGTCTTGGAAGGTAGAGGGTCTGGAGGACCATTTACCAAGGATTTAACAAAGGGAATCTCCTTGTTAGGTGGGAGACTGAACTGGATAATCGCTCAATTTTATCCATCCCTAAATTCATTGGATATTTTCCTACTTGGCTCTACTAGGCAAGGCCAGGTAGTCCGGCTGGGAAAGAAAACCTAAAAAGTGTTTCAATTGCAATTATTTCACTGAGAAAGGTAACAGAAAACCAAAGCAACAACAACAAAGGCAATGGGTTACGCACAAAGAGAGAAAATTATTATCCCTAAGCTTAATAACGATAGCAACAAAAACCTTTTTTAGTTTTTGAACACTCTTCGACCTTCATTTGTTTTAGTTCTTTCCTATTCCTACATATTTTAATCCCATATTTTTGGTCAGAAGCCTTTTTAATTTCATTAAAAATAGTGGATGCCAGAAGCTTCACTTAGTGTGTTCCAAGACTTGGAAATTCCTTACCTAATGACATAGTAGAAACTCTGTCGCCACAGTTAAGAGCAGGCTAGAGACAATTATTGTATTTAAGTCATGCTTTGCAGGTTATCATACCCACATCTGCAAGCTATTCCCTTTGTAAAGCATTTGGGGGTATTTGCCACAGGAAACTCATTGGAAAGTGCCGGCAATTGCGCGAGGACCCATGACTGAGAATCTCCCATGTGGCTCCAGAAGACAGAGAACTTTCCTTTCAGCAACTCCACAGCCACTTCTTGGAGCCAGGTTCCTCTTACCAAGAGAGGAAGTCTCTGCTTGGGGTGGAATGAAGGGGTGGTAAAGAGCAAATCCTCAAGCAGCCACCCACCCTGGCCTGCAAAAGGAGAGAGGCCCATCCAGAGAGCTGGTGAGCTTGAGTGCTACTCTCCCTGCTTCTATAAAAAGAAGACAACACAAGGACAGGGCCTCTGCACAGGATGGCATCTTCCAACAGAGCTCACAGAGCATGCTGCATCCGTCCAAACACTCAACTGCCAGCAGCTGTAACTGTGAGCATGTGACAGCTGCTCTGGGCCTTGGCTCCCTCATCCATAAAATGGGATAGCAACACTTGTCCTTCATACCCTAAAGGCACTGGAAATATCGAAGTAAATAACATATGGAAAAGCACTTGGAAAAGAATTTTAGGCACTATACTAATATTAGGACTTTTGTGATTATGAGCATACTTTTGAGCCTGTTAGGTTTTTGGTTTTTTTTTTAAGGTGATGATTATCCTTAAACCAAAATGAAATCAAGACCCGTGGCACTCTAATGCTCTTGCTTGAGACCTTTGATTGGGTCCATCCTTTCTGAATTCATCCCTTTCCCAGTTTATCCAGAATGTGCAGTTCTTAAGTCCTTGAGTTCTGCACTTTAAAACTGAGGGTCAGTTATTGTTGGAAGGAATGTGTCAGCCAACTGGGATGTGCACTCATGCAGAGATCTCTTTGAAAAATCACACTTCTCTCTGCTGATGAGAGGGGCACCCACTTTGAATTCCACCCTACCCTGCCCCTTGTCTCTTTCCCTATCCTCCCTCCCTAGTAAGTTAGACTTAATTGAATCCGTCCATGTTCTTGACTTCCTATCCCCTATAATGAAAAGGATATCTTTTTTAGTGTTAGTTCTAGAAGATATTGTAGGTCTTCATAGAACCGGTCAACTTTATTGTCTTCCACATCAGTGGTTGGGTCACAGACTTGGATTACTGTGATGCTGAATGGTTAGTCTTAGGGACAAATAGAGATTATTCTGTCATTTTTAAGATTGCACTCAAGTACTGAATTTTGGGCTTTTTTGTTGATTATGAGGGCTACTCCATTTCTTCTAAGGAATTCTTGCTCAAGTAGTACATATAATGGTCATCTGAATTAAATTCACCCATTCCGGTCCATTTTAGTTCACTGATTCCTAAGATACTGATGTTCACTCTTGTCATCTACTGCTTGACCAAGGCCGATTTATCTTGATTCATGGACCTAACCTTCCAGGTTCCTATGCAATATTGTTCTTTACAGCATTGAACTTTACTTTCACCACCAGACACATCAACAAATGAGCATTGTTTCTGCTTTGGCCCATCTGCTTCATTATTTCTGGAGCTATTAGTAACTGTCCTCTACTCTTCCCCAGTGGAAGGATATCTTTTCAAAAAAGTCCCTTTTCAAAAGAAGGGACTTCCCTGGTGGCTCAGAGGTTAAAGCATCTGCCTACAATGTGGGAGACCTGGGTTTGATCCCTGGGTCGGGAAGATCTCCTCTGGAGAAGGAAATGGCAACCCACTCCAGTATTCTTGCTTGGAGAATCCCATGGATGGAGGAGCCTGGTGGGGCTCATGGGGTCGCAAAGAGTCGGACACGGCTGAGCAACTTCACTTTCCCAGTAGCATATTGGACATCTTTTGGCCTGGGGGAGCAGGAGGGGAGGGGTCACCTTCCAATAATTGCATCTTTTTGCCTTTTCATACTGTTCGTGGAGTTCTCCAGGCAAGAATACTGCAATGGGTTGCCATTTCCTCCTCCAGTGGACCACGTTTTGTCTCATAGCTTCACTGAGTTATGCAAGCCCCTTTGCCACAAGGCTGCGATCTATGAAGGAGTGCTGATACTGGGAAAGATTGAAAGCAAAAGGAGGAGGGGCGTCAGAAAATGAGATGGTTAGATAGCATCACCAATTCAATGGACATGAATTTGAGCAAACTCTGGAAAATAGTAGAGGACACAAGTGCCTAGTGTGCTGCAGCCCATGGGGTCACAAAGAGTCAGACATGACTTAGCAACTGAACTCAACAACCCGTGTTCTGTCACTGCTTCCAAATATGCTTTTGCCAGATATGCATACACCTCAGTTTTTTTCCTGGGCCAATTATTCTGGAGGTTTTTTTTTTTTTTTAATCTCAATCCTTTACATCTCCACTTGTTTCTGTCTGAATTTTAATTTTATCCCTGAGACAGCTAGACCCAGAAAAATTGAACTTACACTTATTTAAAAATATTTAACAGGTACATAGGAAAAAACAGGGAGCTGGTATGTAAGGAAGAGAAAAGGAGTAAGAAGTTAGGATTGCAACACAAGTTACAAAGAGGTTTATAGACACCACTTAGTGTGGTTTTGGTGTCATCAATTACTATCTATGAGCTGCCTAAATCTGGTAAAGCAATTGTCCTCAGAGATTTTCTAAAATTTCCCAATAAGATTAATGAACTATTCTAGAACATGATTGGTTTTTGCCCATCAGATAGAGTCCTACAATATTAGTTAAGCATCAAGCTCTTCAAATATTACAATTCACTGTAGTCATGGAATTCTATGAAATACCAAATAAAACTAAACACCAACACATTTTCTAAACTAGCTTAGCAACTAACAATGACACAATACAGCATTATCTTCAGTCACTTAAGCTAACTCTACCTCCACTTTACAGAACCAAATTTAATATATAATTCTAATCTGGTTGCATGGAATGTACCATAAGAACATGTGTGTGCTAATATATTTCATTACAATAAATCAGAAGAGAAAAATATTGAATCAGACCCAGCCAGTAGACAAATAAATTCACCACGTCTAATCTAAGTGTCACTTTAAACCTACTTGTCTTCCTTTCTATTGTAAATATGGCTGGCGTGCATTTTGATATGACAATATGTGGTTATGACAAGTGCAGCTTTACGCTCTCACATTGATTACTCTAAGTAGCAAATCAGTCACAAAGCATTAATCCAGAAAAGACAAAACCTTAGAAGACATAGAATGAGATATATATATACACTGAAGGACTATGACTTCAGTAATCACTCAATAAATACCCATGGTTTCTTTTTCATGTTCTTTGCCTACCCCTTCTGATTCCTTATTCAAGATATTAAAACTTAAAGGAATCTTATGAATAGCTAACTCCAGGTCCATAAAAGGTCATAAAGGTGAGATATTGAAACTATTTTCAGTGTCTCAAAAATCCTAATAGATGTCATCCATTTCTTGTGAAAATTGAAATGTTGACTTCATTAGCTTAATTTACTTAGCCTATGTTGATTAAATATGAGTGGCAGTTACATGTCTTTTGTGAATAAAATATGTAAAATAAACAATTACTTCTCAGTAAAGGCAGTTAGAGAAGTATGTGAAAAGGTAAGGTTTGTGTTCATGGAAATGCAATTAACAGAAGAGACTAATCCTACAGCTGTCTTGGCTTGGTGGTGAAAGTTTTGAATAGTCCTCTAGTAGCAACTTCTTTAGGAGTAAATTGTAGAATAGATAAGAAAGATTCAGACTAATATGACCCCTTGGTAAAAGGAATTCCTATTTTCCTGGTAAGGTTATTAATTTGCTTCCTTGATTCTTTCTTATTCTCATCAGGAGCAAATTTAATGGTGGTGGTGGTGGCTGTTTAGTTTCTAAGTTGTGTCTGACCCTCTGCGACCCCATAGACTATAGCTCACTAGGCTCCTCTGTCCATGGGATTTCCCAGGCAAGAATACTGGAGTGGGTTGCCATTTCCTTCTCCAGGGGATCTTTCCCACCCAGATATCAAACCCATGTCTCCTGCATTGGCAGGTGGATTCTTTACCGCTGAGAAATCAGGGAGTTTCTGTGGTATAGTGACTGTATAAATGAAATGGTAATCTGCATACAGACACGCATACATACAGGCACAAACACACAACCTCTAAATTTCAGAGGGAAACCTAAAGAATGTGGAAATGAAAATGATCATATCTTGCCTGGCATGAAACATAAGCCTTTGGTATGTCAACCATAGGACAGGCTGGAAATCTTCGAAACAAACCCCTACTAAAGTGATGCCTTTTTAAGAGCAGTTCCTTTAAGAGAATCTGTTATGTATCCCTTATCATATTTCAAGAACCCAGGATTTTCTTTGCAAAGGAAAAGATAACACACCAAGATAACGGAGGGAAAAGTAAGGCCAGGCCCTAAAAGCAAATCAAAGCTCTAAAAGCAATTCAAACTCCTAACTGAGGCCCAGGCAAGTTCACTTGGTCAACAATAATTTCCATTTCTGGTGTTAATAGCCTATCCCTATTTTGTTCATTCATTTACTTACTCTCTTATTGATTTTCTTGTTTTTCTTTTTTAGATAATGTGCAGCAGATGGTTATGCATACCTATTATGTTCTAATAGGAGCTGTAGAACTACGTGATGATAGTATTACAGTCCATACCACCAAAGAGCTTATAGTATAGCAGAAGATTTGGTAAAACAAATGTGGTTGAACAAACAAATTCCTATTGAACACTTACAATGCACTAGGCACTCTTTTCAGTGGTGTGACACAGAAGATTAAAGCAGATGCAGTCTCAGCTCTGGTGCAGCTTGTCTTATGAAGATGCTCTGGTGAAGACAAGAACAGAGCCGAATTTGGAGTGTGACAATAGAGTAGACAGGATTTTGTGATATTCTCGGCTCCTAGAAAATAACAGGCACCCCAGCCCTAAAGCTTCAATGTATCAGGACATCACAGAGACTTTTAAAAACTAAGTTGTGGTGAATAAGAATTATGTGTTGTGAATTTTACAACATGCTTTGAAGTCATTGATAGTGTCAGGTCCATAAAACCACTGTTTACCGTTGTTATCTCAATAGATAACTATTTAATCCACCCAGTCAAATGTGATCTTTTCACAAGTCTTTAGAAAACCAAGATATGAAAATTCATTAAATCTCACTAATGTCATCTTCCTGGAGAATAGAGCTGACCTCATTATTAACTTAGTTCCCTAATAAAATGAGAGTTTTTAAAAAGATGGTAGCTGTGATCATTTGAAAGTTGTACTTCTTGAGCTTTCCAAAAATTGTGCAAAATACAAAAACTTACATGTGCATGTAAATATATATATGCATATAAATTAATTCAACATGGTTTGAAAGATACACATACTGTATCATTAGTAGTGGTTGGCTTTGAAGTGTGGAAATTCAGTTGGAAATAGAAGGGAGAGACATTCAACAGTGTTTGAATTTTTTAATGATTACATAGTTACATGTTATTCATATAATTGTTGAAACATAGTATGCATATAGAAGGGATTATCTACTTAAAAATTGTTAACAGTTAATTTATCTATTGTTTTAATCATTTAATGACCTTTTGTTTTCAACTGAATAAAATGTGCTCATCTATCTAGATGCATCAGCAGGAGCTCAGCAAGCTGTGAGTTCATTAGGAGTAGTAAAGGTAGGAAGAGTAAGACTTCATGACAGGACCTCTTTCTAACCCACTCAAGTTTATTCTGCATCTTCTCATTTGAATAGTAATGTGCAAAGAAGTCAGGAAAATATGTTTTTAATTAAAAATTGTAGAGCTGGAAAGGAAAATTATTACTACTTCAGAGGTAATTTTTTTTATCTCTGAAGAGAATGAGGTCTTAAAGGTTAGTCTTCCCCGATGCCAGATGCTGACCCAGCAGTCGGGGGACCCTGGGGGCCGTGTCTTCCTGTGTCACACACTTTCTGCTGAACTTCTCTGGCTCTCATAAACTCTAGTTGAAACAGCTCTAAAATATAAGCTTTACCAAACACAACTGCAGTTTCTTATGATTCAGATACCAAATCCTGAGATGCTCTGCCCATCATAACATTTCATCTCAAATGCAGTAAAAGAAAAACTTTAAAGTGTCTTTGGAGGTTCAGGTCTGATGTATCTTCCTCTCTTTCTGGAGAGCCCACGTCAGCATCTCTGCAGGTGTCTTTCAGTCCTAAACAACTCAAGCTCATCCAGGTCTGCACCTGCACACACCCTCATGCCCTGCTGGCCTTGGTCTGGCAGGTTCAGTGTATTCCCCTCCCTCCCTTCTGCCTTCCCCCAAACCACAATAATAGAAAACACACAGCTTTATCCCTGTCTTAGAGACCCACTTTACATGACTTAGACTCCCAACCCAAATATGTGAGGGTTAAATTCTACAGTTGCACTCCAAAAATTAGGTCTGGAAGCAAAAAAAAAAAAAAGTAAATCAAATTCAGAAGTGACCGTAGAAAGGGAACCAAATATTTTTATAGAAAAGTTTTGTCATTTGGGGGAGCAATAAGAGAGACGGGGATTACTCTAGCTCCTTTTCAACAAGCCCAGTTGGGGGAACAGAAAGTTAATACTACATTTGGCATTGCCCAGAACAGTAAAGATACACACTGTTGCATCAGGTGTTCAGACTCAAGCACTACATGCATTTTCTAATGTCATTTGTCAAAGAGAGTTTTTAAAGCTGATATTGTTAACACCAGCAGAAGGGTCTCTGAGTCACAGCCCCGGCCTGCAGTGGAATGCCACATGGGAGCTACTTTGACCTAATTGGGCTAAAATTCAGAAGCTACACATTGACCTCTGAAGAAAAGACATTGATTGTCCTTCTGGATTTGCCCCTCACTTAACAAACATATGAGTTTGGACTCATTCACATGCCCCTCATTTTTTCAAGTTCACTCAAGCGGAGACATTTTTTAAAATGGTCTCGAACAATGCCATTGAGCAGAGTCCTGAGATCAGCTGAGCAACCAAAAATGCTATTTTTTGAAGTCCTCTTCTGTGTCACTCATTCATTCTCTCCACTCAACCAAACATCATTTTCCTCAGCCCTGTGGGGATCTTTGGGTTAATACCTAGTAGTTGCCATCTTTACACTCTGCAGATGGTTGCAAGATAGAAGATATGGATGTGTCTATTGCCAAAATGGAATTTCTTTTAATACCACGTGAAAACATTTAAAAACTGAAGAAGACTGCAGGAAAAAAAAAAAAAAAGACATGTGGGGTGATGTCACACTCCAAGAGGTATTTTGTGCTTAGAGTCTTCTTCTAAGCACCTATAACGAGATGAGTATTCTTTTCTGGGAAAAGCTGAAACTTGTCACTGTCTAAATCTTCATCTACTCAAAAAAGAGTTCACTCATAAGGAACTCATTTACAGTACAGTTGTTAAAATTGTACGTTTGATTCTTCTCTTTAACAATTTTATGTATCTGTATAAATGGTGAAAGTGAAGTTGCTCAGTTGTGTCCAACTCTTTGTGATCCCATGGACTGTACCTGCCAGGCTCCTCCATCCATGGGATTTTCCAGGCAAGATTACTGGAGTGGGATGCCATTTCCTTCTCCAGGAGATCTTCCCAACCCAGGCACCGAACCCAGGTCTTCTGCATCGCAGGCAGACTCTTTACCATCTGAGTCACAAGGGAAGCTCTTGTATGAATGGTAAGGTTTCCAAATTTCAGGTTGATATGTTTATGCATAAAATGCCTTTTCCTTCTCAGCTCAGTTCAGTTCAGTCGCTCAGGCATGTCCGACTCTTTGCGACCCCATGAATCGCAGCACGCCAGGCCTCCCTATCCATCACCAGCTCCCAGAGTTCATTCAGACTCACGTCCATCGAATCAGTGATGCCATCCAGCCACCTCATCCTCTGTCATCCCCTTCTCCTCCCACCCCCAATCACTCCCAGCATCAGAGTCTTTTCCAATAGTCAACTCTTCGCATGAGGTGGCCAAAGTACTGGGATTTCAGCTTTAGCATAGTTTCTTCCAAAGATATCTCAGGGTTGATCTCCTTCAGAATGGACTGGTTGGAACTCCTTGCAGTCCACGGGACTCTCAAGAGTCTTCTCCAACACCACAGTTCAAAAGCATCAATTCTTCAACACTCAGCCTTCTTCACAGTCCAACTCTCACATCCATACATGGCCACTGGAAAAACCATAGCCTTGACTAGACGGACCTTAGTCAGCAAAGTAATGTCTCTGCTTTTGAATATACTATCTAGGTTGGTCATAACTTTTCTTCCAAGGAGTAAGCATCTTCTAATTTCATGGCTGCAGTCACCATCTGCAGTGATTTTGGAGCCCCAAAAAATAAAGTCAGCCACTGTTTCCACTGTTTCCCCATCTATTTCCCATGACGTGATGGGACCAGATGCCATGACCTTTGTTTTCTGAATGTTGAGCTTTAAGCTAACTTTTTCACTCTCCACTCTCACTTTCATCAAGAAGCTTTTTAGTTCCTCTTCACTTTCTGCCATAAGGGTGGTGTCATCTGCATAGCTGAGGTTATTGATAGTTCTCCCAGCAATCTTGATACCAGCTTGTGTTTCTTCCAGCCCAGCGTTTCTCATGACGTACTCTGCATATAAGTTAAATAAGCAGAGTGACAATATATAGCCGTGAAATACTCCTTTTCCTATTTGGAACCAGTCTGTTGTGCCATGATGTCCAGTTCTAACTGTTGTTTCCTGACCTTCATACAGATTTCTTAAGAGGCAGGTTAGGTGGTCTGGTATTCCCATCTCTTTCAGAATTTTCCACAGTTTATTACGATCCACACAGTCAAAGGCTCTGGCATAGTCCATAAAGCAGAAATAGATGTTTTTCTGGAACTCTCTTGCTTT